>PNEQ01013392.1:0-25884 GCA_003012365.1 Medauroidea extradentata
GTGATTTTTCCCGAGTTTTTCTTTGTTCAAGAATGCAGTTACCTTAACCTTGCAACCTACATCTATAAGGATAGGTAGGAGTGTTGCCGAGTCTTGCCCTGTTTGTGTGAGCTTTTCCGTGGGGTTAAGCCTTCGGAGTGTTTGTTTTTTTTGAGGCCTTCGGCTGAGTAGAGAGTATATTGGGCCATTAGCGGCTCAAGGGAAACCATGGAAAATTGAAATCAGGAACACTGGAGCAAGCAATTGAACCTGGGTCTTCCCGAATGTAACTTAAATGTTACTGTTGCTCCACCATGCTCTGTGTAACAAAGCGAGAGACAGAGACATAGAAACGCAGGGAGATAGAGACATAAAGATACAGAGATGAAGAGGCAAAAACAGACAGAAAGAAAAAGAGACAGAGGCTGAGTGAAACACAGAAACACTCTTACACATGCATGGGCATGCAGGTGTATATGTATACCTAGTAATCTAATCTGAAACCGTCTACATGTAAAACACAGTAGCTCCCTTTATAATGCTCCCATTTGTGTCATGTTTTCCTGGTTATAAGGTTCCTTTCGTTTGGTCCCTTGACCTGTTTTATAATAAGAAATTACCCTGTTAATAATGTTTTCCTTTTTATAAAGCATAAATTTTTTTGTCCCCTGAGAAACATTATGTTGTCGGCATGCCTTATCTGCTGACTTCGCATCCGTAGTTGGAAAATGAGGGGAAAAACCTTATAATTATAAACTTGAAATTCTTGAGAATTTGTATTTTTCCACGCGTTGCACACAGTTTGCCGCACAAACTACTACCATGTCACTTGTCACATATGAGAGAATCTAGTCTTGTGTTGTCAGCCACAGTATCTGCTTTGTTACATTGTTTGCTACGTGCACGTTGTAAATGGGTGGAGTGGTCTGGAGCAGCAAGGAAATGATACGGTGTTGAATGTGCGCGCTATTGGCAGACAGGGCAGTGGCAGCAGCGGTGGTAATTCACTCACATCCATCTTGCTTGTCTCTTCTTGCTCGCTGCACCCTTCCGAATCAAAATTATTGGTCCCCTGCATCACCCTCTCGCAAACCACTTCCACGTAGAACGCGTATATTTAATTACATTGTCTTGTTTGCCCGCTTGCCGTCTGCCCGTTTTAATCACGAGCACCTAGAACACAGCCTTGAAGTACATGTACTGTGTGCAGTTATTCACAATTTCATGGTCAGCAGTGTAATGTCTCCTAAAAAGAAAAGCTGTAGTTTTCCTGCTAAACCGAAGTGAAATCGCAAAGTTCTTAGTTGGAGTGACGAAATAGAAATGCTACATTTACTAAAATAATACATGTCTGTTGCAGAAGTTATCTGCAGGTATGGAAAAAACAAGAGTATAATTTTTACGTTACGAAATAAAGCGCAAGAAATGATATCAAGTGTTAGGTAGTACTGCACTGAAAAAGGCAAAAAAAATATTGTGCTAATTAATTTTAGTGTGATCAGTGGCACTGTATAAAAGGAAACTATTAAAACTTTGTTATTATCCATGTTAACAGTGGTGTAAAATTTTATATGCATGTGTAAAAAAAAATTTGCACCAAGTCTATTTTAGTATAGTCAGTGAGCGGTATTATAAGCGAAACTACTAACATCTCTAATTAGTGTCAAAATATGTTATGTTTATGTTAATAACAGTTTTCTTTTCGGTAATTAAATGCTTTATACAAGCAAGATGTATTTTTACAAACAATTACAAAATACGACTTTACAGTCATAGTTGTGCTTGTTCCACTATTATTTTGTGTGTTTGGTTGACAAAGATAAAGCAAGCATTACATACGGGAAACAGTGTTATCGAATGTAATTTTGTGAGTGCTTGTGGAAACACTTTCTCTCCACTATGTGCACATCCTTGGCAGTGAAGGATGGAGAGACATAATGTGGCACATCATGTCGTGCAGTGTTGCGATGTAAGCAATGGCCGACCACCTGGCTCGTCACGCATAGTTACAAAATCACAGCAGTCTCGCAGTTGCGGCTGCTGTTGTATCAAAACATACAGAGTGTTCCAAAAAAATGGTAACTGAAATGCAATGTCGACATACTATAACAAATAGTGCATTAACAATAGTGAACTGTCATTTTAGCCAGTTCCAACCAAAATCCCTCTTCATGGGCTTTCTTACACAACAATGTTTTCTACATGGTGTAACAATACACATAATTACATTAATACATATAGACTGCTGATAGAAGCAATATTTTTTCAGTTACCATTTTTTTTTGGAACAACCTGTATGCAGTACTGCACATGTTACTTGTAAGTTGACAATATTTAAATGTTATGGGATACTTTATGAACATGTTGTATTATTATTAATTGTATTTGAGGTTAAGGGTTTAAAAATAATTTAAGTATTGTATTTTATTATTAGTAGTATTTGAGGTTAGGGGTGTAAAAAATTTGAAACAATTTCATATGGTTATTAGGTTATTAAAGTGGCGTAAATATACACAGTTTTTGTTGATCCACAGATTTCCTGGAACAAAATAACGTGAGTGAGATGGGCCGGCTGTAATTAAAATTTTGTGAACAACGCTCTGTAATCACAACACTGTCAGTTGGTAATGAAGTTGGTACAGGGCATGCTTACTGCACAGTAGTGAATTCTGGTGAAGGCATGAAATACTACTTCTATTTATTTTCCGTAGCGTCAGCTGCCATGCTGTGTACCTAGATGTTCATTGAGCCACCAAGTCATGTAGGGACGAATTATCGAGTGTATGTAGGTGTTCATGCTTGCGCGCCTCACTCTAGTTATTGGTCTGACATTAAAAGTAGTTTTCTTTTGTTTTTAAGATCTATACAATGTAGTAATTTACATATACATTTATGATTATGTTTCACTTAACTTTTATGGATGTAATCGGCATGGTAAAAGTTAGCATCACTAAAGATTAAATTTTTTTTTGGGAACAAGGAAATGGTAAATATAGTCTCATATGGTAACTTATAATTTTATTCAGAAAACATGGGGCCGCTGTTGGTGCATTGACTAGGGCACTCGCCTTCCACCAAAGTGATCCAGGTTGATTTCCTGGTTGGGTCGGATCCCGGATTTTCGCATGTGCGAATTGTTCCATACGGTGCCACTGGTTGGCAGGTTTTCTCAGCAATTTCCCGTTTCCTCCACCCTCTCATCTCTGCATCTTTCCATTGTAGGGTCTCATTCCATGTTATTCTTCTTGGCAAGAGAGATGCCTACAGCCGCCCAGTAATAAGTAATTCTTAGCATCATTCAATCTTCTAAGAACAATATACAGTGAACCCTCGATAACTTGGACCTCGATGTCCCGGACTTTGGATAACTCGGACAGATTTTTAAAAAAAACTTTAATAATTTTTAATTAATTATTTTTTGGTTAAAAGATATAAAAATTTGTTTCTGCTGGATTTAAATTCATCACATTATATTTTAGAACAGTATTAAACTTTATGACTTAGTCGTCCATCACTACTTAGCCTTTAATAATCCCACAGTAAGTATCTGGCAAGTTCCGTGTGGTAGAATGTTGGTAGCGAGGTGCGTGATGCGCTAGTAAAGATGCAACGCAGCAGGCAGACCTCTCACTTCTTTATCTTTCCTCCCTCTTCGCCCAGCGAGCCAGGCACGCACGTGTGTCGTACATAAACTTTTCAGTGTGGTGCTTGTGAAATGATGGTAACTACGGGTTACAATGACACATAAACGGAAAATTATTTGGTTCTGGTATGTGCAATGAATTCAGGGCTTCAAAACTAATAGTTCCGGACATTAAAGAAAAATTTAAAGTCATTGCTTTGCATTGCAATGTAGAAAAATTAGTGAGAAGGTTTTACGCCCCTTTAAGAACGATGTTTTCAAGAGTCGATGTGGGTGGTGAAAGAACAACACAACATCGATGCCCAACCACAGACACAATGAGTCACGCTCGCTGGTTGATGATGCTCTGTTGATAACGTAACGACGTCTGGAGAGTTGTGACGTTTTAAGTGTGAATCGGATTTGTTTATAAACTACTTCACGGTAAATAATAGTGTACATGTAATGGATCGTAAAATGTAAACGTCTTATGCGGGATATTTTTAAATGATTTTCATTGAGTGACGCACATGAATGGATTAAGACGATTTTGTAGTCTTAATTTTTCCATGTTTACTATACACCGACAAAATCTTTCTCTTTATTTTAGAAGAAATGAATGAGTAAATATAGAAAAAAATGTACATTTGTTATATTCTACACCAAAAAAATGTAGAAGCTAATTTTTTTGAATACCCCTTATAATGGCTGCACCCCATTTTTTTGGGCCTAAAATTTGGTCAAAAATATGTGGCGATTACGCAAGTAAATACGGTAACTCTGTAGAACATGATTGAAATTTAATTGCTTTATAATATGACATTTTGTGTAAGAATAAAGCTGTAAATTATGTGTTCTATGATGCAATTTACATGCATAAAATTAAATTAAAAAATTAGTAGTGTTAAAATGTGTTAACATATGTACAGTGACCCAGAAGGATTGTTAATTACAGTACCGTTTTTATTTGTGTACACGAGGAAAATTATTTTTGTACCTTTGTTACTTTGTAGGAGGGTAGAGTAACTATCAAACTAGCCGCTGGCTGCTGCCCCTATGCTGTGACATATGGACGTAAGGTATTTTTCAATGTAAACATCTTATGTGAGATGCGTGTGGTCACGTGCAGTGTTTGTATTGCATGAGACTGTACCGGTTGACCTTGACTACTTCAGCTCGCAAACTCCCTAGCTTATCTCCAACGATCATTTCTTATCTCTCTCACATGTGCACACATTGGCTCTCGCCAGCCAGACGAAAACTTTTATGTGATAGAAGGGTGGCTTGGTGCCAGCTTCTAGCACAGAGATAAAAAAAAGGTTCAGCCAGGAGTAGCAGCATAAAAAAATAAAGATCTGACTGCCCACATTGTTTGACATTCTTTCATAGTCCTCCACGTTAGCGTTAATTTTCCCACTGCATGGCGGCCCTCCCGTAACTTGATACGATAGTTACGTACTAAACAGTATTTATTGCAGCCTCTTTTGCTTGTAGAAATAATAGCGTACTAATTTCTGTGCGTTTCTTGTGATTAATGACTGATTACCCCAGCTCCCCGGGCACCCCTCGATAACACTGACAAATCGTAACTCGGACAGCTTCTTCCTCCTTTTAGTCAGAGTTATCGAGGGTTCACTGTATAGTATTTGTGACACTTAAAATGTAGTTCTCCTGAAAATTGTTGTAAAGATCTTCTTTTTTAACCTGTAAATTTTTTCCCCCCCAGTATCTTTCTTCAGTTCTAAAAGCTCCTGAAAGGCAAGTTGAACGGCTACTTAACCTATTCAGTGTCATAACTTCCATTGGCGAAAAATCAAGAGTAAATGCTGAAGTCAGAGTTGCATTTGCTGATGATGGGAAGTCTGCATTGTCAGATTTTCTCTTGAGCTTTGAACTGGAAGGCTTGCCTCACACCGGCACAACTACTGGTATGGCTTGAAACTTTTTGTAACCTTGATTGTAAGCAATTAATGTTTGTATATATATTTTTTTGCTTTCAGTTAATAAAGTATTGTTAAGTTGGCGTTCTAGGTACGTAGTTCTATTTGAAGTGTACCAGGCCTAGAGAAGTATAAGCTGCAAAGACGATACAGCATGCACAACACACCTCATCATAGCTTCTTAAGTGCAAGTTATTGAACCTAGCGCAGAGTTTTTTTTTTTTTTTTTGCAGATAGCTTGCCTCCGTGATACATTCAGTGGTGACCCTATAATTTGTAACATAGCATTAAGAGAAAGGTGTGTTTTACACACTTATACTGTTTTAAATATTCTGCACTGCGAGTTTCACTCTTAAAAATGACTGCAAAAACACCCATTCGTTCCATTTTCGGCCTCAAGAAAACAATATTTTAAGATTACTGAAGGATGTGAAATGGGTATATGCATATACTTGTAACGTTTATTGAATAATATTTCTAATCAGACATCCCTGACGCTTGTTGGTCAGTTTTTGAATAATCTTGTATCAGTCCAAGCTATGCACACCAGTCGGTGACCTAGGCAGACTGCCACTGTAGTGATTCATTTGTATTAATGCACCACTTTAGCTATCTGTTTTAAAGTTGCATATTCAATAGTAAATTATCCATTACAGGGTTATGCTGTGTTCATGCAGACAATTAACAAAGGTTCTTTCAGTAGTTATGAACAGTTGATAGTCAAATTATTCATAGTTCAAGAAGGCATCCTCTTCTTGGCCCTCTGTCCATGCTCCATAGCTGCTGATTCTCTTCCTCCTGTTCCTGCAACAAGACACTTTGAATGGAAAAACTAGGAGATATTTACTTCAGATAATTTTCATCCTTTGAAAAAAGATAAAGTGGAAAGGCTAGCTGTAGAATATAAAATCCTCATTTGGTGAGTAAGATGGTAACTAAGACTTACTGATTTGTTAACAGCAAGGCTATTTAAGATGGAACCGATGGCTCAAATAGACAGGAAATGGGGAAGGAATGAGCTATGACCTGTACTAAGGATGCATCCCAGTATTCGCCTGGAATGATTTTGGAAAACTATGAAAAATTGAATTACGGAATGACTGAGAATCAAACCGGGGTACTCCCGAATACAAGTCCATTGTTTTGTAGTCTATGTCATGTAAGAATTCTCCTTTTTGACAGTTGTGTTGGCATTTCTTTACTACTATTTCCATGAAGTAAAATGTGTTTTCTTCTGCCAAAAGTTAATTTTGCGTAACACACATAGCTGTGCAATCTATCAAAATTAAAAGCAGACATATTCCTGTAGAAATAGGTACACATGGATAGTCTTCAGTACTTTTAAAATATGTAATTCTTACGCGAGACAGACTATACCGCTGTGCCACCTCATTCAACGTGGTTTGATTACATCCACAGATCCATTGTAATAGCAATTAAAGTTGGAGCGCTCTGGGGACTGTGTGCAAAGGCAGCTGGGTTGTATGATGTTTAGACTACTGTATTTTCATATAAAAGAAACACAGAAATGTTCCTCTTCATGACTTGTGACATGTAATCTTTTCATTTCACATTTGTGCTTTGCTGCTTCATTATCCAACGTTACCTTCTTTTGTCTTTAAAAAAATGAACATTTTATTTAAATACTGTGCTACATCAGCATTATTTTTCTCTTTTTGTGCATCATCTTTATTGCATAATTTATTCTTGACATTTGTATTTCTCAGCTATCATGGATATCCTGGCTTTTTTTTCCATCATTGATTTGTTTTTACTCTCCCTTTTATAATTTGCCATAAGATGACTGAGATTGAAGAAGAAATTCACAGGTATGCACCAGGATTTTGCTCACTGCACTAGTGATTGTCTAGCAAATGTCTGATCAACAGTGTTCATGATAGTTTGGTTAATAAATGCCGCAGTGCACCAACACTGTTAGCAGACAAAATGGGAAGTATTTTGGTGACATGGAGGTGGTAACACTATACCGTGATTCTGTCTTAATCTATGGGCAGTAGTTTTTCCAAGTTCAGAAGTGGTAGACGAAGAAACCACATAGCTCAGTGTTTGTTAATATACATAGCAGTCATAGCATACACCAAAAAGATTGTGATTAGTATTGTCAGTGTGCAGGTTAGGTACCTTTGTAATGTGAGAAGAACATTGCGCAATGTTAGATGTTTGAACCTCATTTTGTATACCATTCACTTAAGTGACAGTGTTGGTTCATAAGGAAAATGTTACATTTTGTTATGGTCTATTCCATGAACACGTGCACTTAGTTTACAGTTCTGTTGGCTTCATAGGCATAGCCCGAGTTCCACCAATGGGGGTGCTGACTATTTAACTAATATTTTTTTTTTAAGACTGAATTTATACTTAACTAAGACACTCCATTTCAACTTATTCTTTGGGAATCACAGTTTAATTCCAGAATATATTTTATATTAAAATAAAATAGAAGATGACACTGCATTAACATTTTGTGAAATAGAATTTATTTAGAAATTAAACATATACAGCACCATTATTTTGGTAAAAGGTTCAGTGTTCCTAAATTTGTCGATAACATCTTCAATGTTGGTTTCCAATGCAAAGGTTTGTTCAACAAACCATCTGGGTGTGTCATTGTAGAATGTAGCTTTGATTTCACTACTGACGTTTTTGGAAAACTTCTCTTACACAAGTAGCTTGTAACTGAGATAATATAGGTACTACTTTAGGAAAAGACTAGCACAGTGTTCGTGAGATTTTTCCCAGTCGTATTCTGCCAAACACTTTAGCCAGTCATGCACGCTGATAGAAGGAAAATTTGGTGCATTTTTGGTTTTCAGCAACTTAACTCCGCTATCAACTCTCAGGTGTTTATTTTGAATGTTTCACCCAAAAACTCAGTGTCATCTACTGCGTATTCATCAATTTTGAGTTTCGTGATCTTTCTTACACAGCTAATTTAATGTTTTGTTTCCTGTGAAAACCTCAAGTTTAAGTTTTGTAGAAGAATTTAATACGAGGTGAAATATTTCTTCTTTCTTCATGTTGGTTAAAGCATCTTTGTCTGTATTTTCATTTAAAAGAAATTAAACTTGTAGATTTTGTTTCAGGTATTGAATTACATTTAATTTTGCACATGTCTTTAGCTTTAGCATATATCTTACCAAAGGTTTGTCATCACGTTTAAGTTCAGCTAAAACTTTTGATCGACTCTGTATATCGTTCAGGGCTTCACAGAATTATTTCCATGCAAACTATGAAACTAAATGACTGCTACTGCAGTAATATCCCTTTGCCTTTGGCTGTTATTTTAGCATCACCTGTACCTTTGATAGTTGATTTAATAACTATGGTAGCAATACACAAACACAGTGAACTGAGTCAGCACGATAGATAGACCCATCTTGTGTCAGATAAAATTACTTCAAAGTTTGCAGTTTCAAGTTTGGTTTTGGCTATCTGATAGACTACACTGTGTCTGGTTGGGCTGCATTCAATAAAATTATAAGTACAGTAAGTTGGATAGTGACAAAAAATATTATATCAAAGTGTGTTTCTTGTGGAAAGCACAAACACCTACAAGAGTGAGTGCTATTTTTTAAACAATGTGAACATAATTGATAGAACACTTCACAACTCCATACACCTTGCCTGCACTCCTGTGTAATCACCTGCGATGGTGGAAGGGTCATCTAAACACACAGAAGATACATTTTCCCATTTTAAACAGTGGTGTATCGTGATAATATTCTAAGGCATGCAATATAAGATCCGACTACTATATGCTTTGAGCACGTGGATCGTGGATACAGCGTGCCTGCATGTTGTATTCAATAAACATGTGTTGTGTAGTCCGAGGTGTATTAGTGGAGATTAAGTCGCCTGCCTCTTGTACTCTACTGGAAGAAGAGTGTACTCTCTCCTACAAATCCAATGGCCCCACAGACAACACACCGTTAAGTATAGTCACTGCTTAGCACCGCATGCCTTAGAACACGACCATTGATATGCCACTGATCTTAAACCTATTTTTTCAAACATATTTTTCGTAGTATTAAATATACAGGTAGCATTTGCTTTCTGCAACTCTTTCAAACCAAAAAATCTTTCAGCTGGAGTGACTCCATCTCTGAGAATATACTGTATAAACGACAGTTTGTTTGTGAAGGCTGACATCTGATGCATCATCTGCAATTATTGTTACAGATTGTTCTTCAAATTATTTTACATCCACTAGTTACATAATACAATCCAAATTCTACCTAATTTGTGGGGGGGGGGGGGCAAGCCACACCCCTGCACACTCCCCTGGCTTCACCTATTGCTAGCCTAGTATTTTGAGGTCTATGGGTGTCTAGTTTCCTGCGTTGTCTTACATTGTTTAGTCTTCACCCATTCATGCATTCAGCTAATACATCACATTGCACTTTTACGAACTGTCAGAAAAGTGCAGTGGAATAAACAGTGTATCAGCCATTGTTGTTCCTTGATGGGGTAAGTGAAGCAACTATTGCATTTTGGTCATGTGCATGGTTCAAGGCAGCTGCAGGCAGGGGAAATAGTGGCTATTATTTGCTCTGTTTTGTCACACCATGTATTATAACATTTGCATCTTGGTGGGAAAGATTACAAGATTAAATTTACAGTAGTTTAATTTATGTCCACAGAAACAGAAAATTTCATTGCAAAATTAAGGAAACAAATAACAATACGTTTAACGGATCTAAAAATTCCTTTTTACAATGCTTCTTTTAGTATGAATTACAAAAAGTCAACCTAATGTTGCTAGTTAATTTTTAGCGTTATATTAAGTATAATTACAGTATATGTATTGGTGTACCCATGGTTTACAGGCACTACCAACATGCATGCAGTTCATACTGTTGCCGAAGTTCAACCTATTTCTCTGAAGAAGGACATTACAGAAGATAAACTTATCAGAGTTGGTAAGGAATAGTATTTATATGTCATCTTGTTACCTAATTGTTTTTAATAATTAATTGCCATTTTATTTTCTGGCCTACCTCATTTTGTTTAGTTAATTTGTAATTCAAGGAACAGATATAAGTACGCACACTGATTTGAAATTGTTAGTTGGCCCAAAAAGAGTATGTGGTTATTAAACACCGAGATACTTTGAAAAGGTTTAGTTTCTGACGTTTAGTTCAGTAGCAGGAAATTTGTCAAAGGAATGTTATGAGGAAAATCTGTATTGTGTTGAATCAGTCATTGCCCTGGGTTACATGTTGCAATAATTTTTAATACACCATTATACGTAGTAAGTGTGAAATATAAGACAATCAGACAGTGTTACACAAAAAGGTCCAACCCACATTTCAGTTTGTATGCAACAAAATAGTAAATATGAAATACTGTATAAGATAATCAGACCATGTTACGCAAAATTTGTATAAAACAAAATAATATTGATGCCTAGAAGTATCTAACAACCGTATTAGACTGATAATTATACTGTACATTAATAAAATATGCCACAGATTTTTAAGTTAACCAAAACAGAAAATCACCTTGTGGTTTTTCACCACACTGTAATGTACTTTGTTTGTCAATTTGAGGGTTGACTCTTCTTTTGCTTACTGTTGGAAACTGAGGGATATAATATGTAATTGAATTGACAGGATGGGCAGACATCTAGTATGTAGAATTGGCTGTGACTGGCAATAGTACAGTGACTAAGACCTGAAACTAGTGTCAGAAAACAAAGCCTGTCTTCATTACCTCTTTCCTTGCATTTCGTTGACAGTCTGAACTCCATTGGGATGAGAAGGCAGGCTGTGGAATTTTAACCAAACTAATACAGAGAATGGGACTTATCCGTTGCCTGATCCGTAAACATTTTTTGTAAAGTGTTCGAGAGATAATATGTACTAGCATATGAGTCTGCTGGAATCTGTCTTTAGGTCTCAAATCCTTTAATGTCTAATTTGTGTAACTCATCAACTAGCTTTGAATTCAGTTATGGAGTGTTCATTATTGATTTACTGTATTACTCCTGTAATTGCACCATTTTATGCTTGGCTGTGTAAACATAGTTTGTTCAGAGAATTTTCTGGAAATTGTTTTCCCCAAAGACATACAGCAAGTGATCTTTCTGTTTTGATGTATGCCTCAGGGACTCCTGAAAACACTGCGTCAACATTGACTTACAAATACATTCTAGCAAGTGAAGTTCTTGGGGGGGATGGGGGAGGCTAGATGATAATGTTTGATGGAAAAGCCAGCTATTATTACAATGACTAAATTATTTTTAGAGAGAGAAGTTTTCAGGAAACCAGAAGGTTTTCAAGGGTTGGCAGTATAAAGGCAGTCTAACTAATGTAAATGGGCTTTATGTCTCGTCGACAGCGAGGTCATTAGAGACGGTGAAACAACTTGATACAATGACAGGAGCTGGGAGGGGAGTTTGCCATGGCCTTTGTTAAGGAACCATCCAAGCATTTGCCTGGACTCGATTTCGGGAAACGATGTAAAACCAAAATCAGGATGGCTGGAGCCAAGGATCATAACCAAGTCGTCCCGAATGCGAGTCCAACATGTTACCATTGACATGTACACACACTCTTGCACACTTTATTCACTTTCACTCTCTCCTTAACCAACTTTATTTCTTTCTTTCTGTTTCATTCAAACACACATGTCAAGTACTAAAGTACACAATAATACACTAAAGGTTAGTTCTACTACGGGTTAGAAAAATCTATGAAAGTGTTTTGTATATATGCCATACTTCTTTAGTTTGTAACTCGGCCCCATTGCCAGGACCGTTCAAAAATAGAAAAATTCATGTTAAAAGTTTGACACAGGAACAATTTCTGCTGCTTGAGCACTGGTATAGATAAGTTGATAATTAAAGGCAAAATTGATTTGTTTTTTTCTTTAAAATTAAATAAATTAACTTCTCTCTTTTCTGAGCGTACTTAAATTTAATTTTAGTGTGGTCTCATATTTAATTGCGCCTGTTAGCAATAGCAGCATAATTTTTTTCCTGTACCAACCTCTCCCGTAAGGCAGCACATTTTCTTTCTAAACTGTAGTAGAATTAACCTTACTCACACTTGCTATTATTTGTGGAGGTTATTGGATAAAACCTAAGGACATTTCGAATACGTATATAATGTTCTTGTACGTAACATTCTTTCAGGGTCTCGTAAATGTTCTCTGTTTGTATATTTTTATGTATATAACTATTTTCTGATATTTTTAAGGCTCTAAATATAAAATATCTTACCTGATTCTTGAGCATTATATCATTTCTTCTGTCTTGCATAGGTTTGTTACAGGCTCACTTGTTAGCTGACTGCATGCCATAATGTACTGATAAGCAGTGTTAATGCAATTAATTGCTTCTGAAAATCCTACCAAAAA
Organism: Medauroidea extradentata; assembly: GCA_003012365.1. Classification (NCBI taxonomy): domain Eukaryota; kingdom Metazoa; phylum Arthropoda; class Insecta; order Phasmatodea; family Phasmatidae; genus Medauroidea; species Medauroidea extradentata. The sequence continues at coordinate 12,922 of PNEQ01013392.1, forward strand.
AAAATTTTCTTATAAGATTTCATCTACAAATTTAAGCAGCAGGCTTAAAATGTTGTTTCACGTTAGCTTCTTAAAGAAGTATGGTTTATTATTATTGTACTTCTATGACACAGTTGTAGCAGTTTAAAACTACTTATAATATTTTAAGTACTGTTACTGTGGATGTTGTGTATAATGTGGAGAACTGCAGGAGTAAATGTTGATGTAGTCACGTTTGTGGATTGTACACAGGTGAGTTACTATTCCAAGGCGTGCTGTACAGCAATAGCAGCATGGAGCAGTGGCATACAGCGACAGAAGCTAGTAACATTGAGCCACTGCATCTCGCTAGGCTAGCCATCATGTTCTGGCTGAACAGACGGGAAGGTGTTGCACTAACTGCTGAAATGATGCGCTTCTCTCAGCTGCTTCGTGTCATCTGCTCCTTGGCAGGTTTGTGCTCTGTGATATTTGTTAGTAAAATTCTTTCTTTCTGCATGTGAAGCTTGTAGCTAAGTTTAAATAGGGGAATAATGTTAAAAAATTAATACTTATGAATGGATCAATGTTTAAGATAACCCTAGTAAACTGAAAAGGTTCTACTCAAAATTTCTGGATGAAATCTATAAAATCCAATTTTTAAATTTATATTTTCCAAAAAATTACTGGCTATTATTTTTTTATCCTGTCACAATATTTTGAAACAAATTTTGCATGTAACCCTTTCTGTTTGAAAGAATTATCTTTTAAATTTGTCCATTCAGAAGTAAAAATTTTTACAGTAATTCCCCTCTTAAATTTCTGTACTACAGTTGATTTTGTGCACAAACTTATTTTGTAGATTGTAGAACTGCCAAGAGTATTGTTCTGGCCTGGTAGGACGCAACAAGGGATTTTGCTCGGACACCACTCCTTCCTTGTGTGTAATTTTGTAAGTGTGCTGGCACTGCCATAGTTAAAACACGTGAGTAGTGACACACTGATAATGTGAAGGGTGCCAGGCTATGTAAGGCAGGGCGGTCCCGGCGGATGCACCTGTACCGCAATGACAGTTGTCCCTCCTCTCCACTTGAAGAATGTGCATTCTGAGGAAGAAGCAGGGAGGGAGAATGTGATTCGTGCATGTGGCCAGTTACTCACCTCGCCATCCCCTACTTCACTCTTCTGAACTGGTATATGAGGGGCTGCACGGCTGCGTGAGATAACAGCTGCACAATAGCAGCTAGTACTATCAGCCAGGAGCTTTGGCGAGTGGGTGACAGTAGTGGAGTAATAGTAGGAACTGAAATGTCTGAGACCATTGTAGAGCTGTTGGTAGCATGGGACCCTTGTTGGATGGGAGTAGTTTACCGGGGACTATAGAATGGTATTGTTATGCAGCAGTAGGGACGTGCAGCAGTATTATGAGTAGGAGCCTGTCCTCAATCATTGACAGGTGCTCAGTTTCGATGGTTGGGCAAGGGGAACATTTATGTATGTCGGCAGAAACGTGGCAATTTTTCATTCCATTAGCATGACCAATTGTTCCGAAACAACCTTCCTTCATGCCGACTCACATATCTTCATTTCATGGGAGATAGGTCAACCAGGATATATATTGGAGAGGAGGACATGTGTCAGACCCCTGGTGGACCAAAAATGGAACACTCCGTTCTGATGCAGATGGGCTATGGTGGGCATGGAAGCACATGTGGCCGGTTGCATGGTGTTCAGCTGAGGTCCTACATTTGCCTTGAGTGGCATAGTCTGGACTTCATGTGTGAGGGAATGGCACACAAATTGGGGGAACAGTGGTGTGAGGTTTGGCCGGTTCGGAGAGAACGTGGTTGGGTGCTGTTGGACTATGGTGGTGGGAGTGGAAGCACATTTGGTGGGGTGCACAGTGTCTGCCTGGGTTCTGTGCCTACCTTGAGTGTCGCAGGCCGTATGCACGGTGGCTGGACTGCCCTGTTGCCACAGTGGTCTCAAAAGAGTATTTCACCTCCCTCTCTGAGACATGGGGTTAGGTGTTGCATATTCAGCCATTTCTATGTTTCCTGATATTGTACCTATGCTCCATCAACATTCCCAGAGTAGACTCCGGCGTAGGTTGCCAAGGACAGTCCAGTGGGTGAGGCACCTCCTGCATGTAACTGAGGAGGCGGACCAGGATATTAGGCCCATTCACCACCCTTCCCCAACCACAGTAGCATTGGAGAAGCTGTTCTCGGCGAGAGGATAAATACCTGGTGCAATATAATGTATACAAATTTATCCCTGGGAAAATGTAGGTCATATGATAGTATTGTATGTATTATAAAAAAATTTACTAATAATTAAGGAAGTAACTGTCTACTTTGGGGAACTCTGTTCACATTAAGTGTGACGTGCAGTCCACTGAAGGAAAAAATATGTTAATTAAAATTTTTTGTTGATGCAGTTTATACATGTGTCTTCAACATGTACTATTGTTATTCTATCACATACATGTACAGTTATGCATTTAACAAGCAGTTATGCACAAAAATTTAATCACTTTAATCTTTAAGGAGTTTTGTGAGCAGGAATGTGCATTTGGTTATGTACTTTTTTTTCTGTCATATCGTAACTATATGGGCTGGATTCGAACTTTACAGACCAACAAAAGTAGCTCAGAAATACATATTAAATGAGCTATAGATTAACTTATTCCAAAGGGATGTTACCACTCTTGAAATTTTATTTGATGGAAATAAATATATTTTGCTAGTAACCTAGAATAAACTACAGTAATGTATAAATGTCAAAGTTTCTGGTACTGCATTTATAAATGAGGAATTACAAAACACAAAAGTATCAGCTCTAATATTCAAACCCATGAAAATTAATGGGTTTGCATCACATGTGTGTGAATTAAAATTTAACAATACCATAATTTTTGTGTTATTCTGTGAATTTGTACTGTATCATACATAATGACTAAAATTTCCGTATTTATTTTTGAGGTACAGAAAATGCTCGGTAGTGTTCCGACTATGGATCTAAACGTGTGGTACATAGCAACACTTTTGTCATTGGAGCTATATTTTGCTGTTTTGAATGACATCATGTAATGTCTTTGTGTTGTGTAGGTGTTGCCAGAGTGTGTGCTGAATACAGTGAAGTGTCACAGTGGTGGCAGCCTATCCGTGCTCAGCTCATGGATTCTACAAATCCATTCATGGCTCTCACTGGAGCCACAGTGTGCTGCACGGTGGCCCGGCACATGGAGGACATAAGGGAGCAGGATCGAAGCCCAGACAATGCCAGTGAGGTTGGCAGCAGTGTACAGCAGGCTAAGAAAGCCATGCAAGATGATGACTGCCGCAGCACCAGTAGTGAGTGGGAGAACATGTCTCAGGATGTTTGCCAGTGGACACTGCTGATTGGCCAGCTGGAGGACATTGCTCTGCTGGACGCAGTTCTGAGGTGCATTTTTGATTACCAGAATTAATACCAGTAAGGAAGATGACCATGAATATAAAATGACCCCCTACAGAAAATGTACAGTATAACGTGAATTTCAGACTAGCCAGATGAAACTATGAAAAAATAGTTAGTCTAGAAATACAGTATTTTTATATGAATTTATAATCAAACCCTTGTAAAATAATTGCTATTGGTACAGTAGAATCCCAGTTTAACAACATGTCACAATTTCCAAAAAATCTTGTCATTAAATCGGTGCTTTGTAAGATCTGAGTTCATTAAATAGGGAACACCAGGTCACGGTTCCCAAAAAGCTTGTCTTTGAATCAACATTTTGTTAAAGTAGAGTATGTAAAATTTGCGGATATGCTAGAAATGCAAAATGTCTTCTGGTAAATAAAGCATTTTATAATGGGGTTAGATAGTGTTGGGTAGTTGTTGAAAAATTTTTAGTCTGTTCGAGTAATTTATTTATTTAATAATGGCTCTACACATAAATTTGTGATTTAAAAAAAAATATATATATATTTTTAATGCACTGGTTTTATATTTAATATAGGCCTACTTCATTGGTGATTGTAATTATATAAGTGCAAAATAATATTGTCATGTTACAAAATAGCTAAAAACAGAAAGGAAATGGGAATTTAACACACAGCACCGCAACATAATGTACACAACATATTGTGATGGAGCAGAGATTCTTATGCAAAAAAAAAAAAAAACTGTTACATGAATCACGGAAAATACTCGCAATACAGTAAAAACTAAGAACATATACTTAGTAAATGGGAGATTATCAGATATACACAAAAATAGGACGACACATAATCACGGAAGCACGTATCGTGACGTTTCGCTGCTTAGAGCAGCTTCCTCGGGCGAAAAACCATATTACAGGTTCATCCAATTATGTCTTCACAGTTACACATCAACTTTAAAATAAATTAAAATAAAATAAAACTGAAATTGGGTTGCTTGTATTTGTGTGTTCTTGCAAATATTTACCGTATATCACTGGGTACCATCCATCCCCATGTAAGACCCGCACCCTTGTTCTTTGAATAATATGCTGGGAAGAAAAGTTTTTATAGCAAAATTTGCATTAAAGAAATCTTTTTGTATCAGGAGTTAGTTTGCTTTTAAACAGTAGGAAAAGCTTAAAGAATTACACAGTCCCGGTATTTTCACATAAAGCTTAGAAAGAAAACTAGAAGGCGGGTGAGATGCAACGTGACGTCACTGGCGACAAAACGTCTGATTGTAGGCATGAGCGTTACCTTAACCAGCTGTTCAGCATTTGTTCTCTCGCTCCGCTTCCATATCAAGCGCTCCGCAACGAACGATCAATAAGGCATGCTTCTTGCCCCAGCCACGCAACTGGTTCAATTAATGTTAAAACTATTATTAACATACATACCATATTCGCCCATGTACCCCTCGCACCCATGTAAGCAGCGCAGCCCCTTTTTTCAATGACAAGTTTGGTAAAAAAAAAATTAAAACATAAAATTCAAATTTAACGTTGTAGACTTGAGGTAGTTGCTGACAAGTAAATTTGTGGCTAAAATTAGCAGAAGGTCGTGTCAAACGTGTAAATGTTAAATCACGTTTTACACGTTTTTATTACCGCCACTCTGAACGGATAATGGTCACAAAACAGTTTGTTCACGTGGCACTAATATGAATGCACAAACAATTAGCAACTTGCCAACTAAGTGTGAAATGACAAGTCCAAAATAAAACCAACGAATGGAACAGTTACTAGTGTAATACAAACATCATTATCTACGAGAGTCCATACGAAGCAACGAAAGCGCAAACAAAGTACATGAGGCGTGCAACGTGTGATAGAACTCGAAACAATTCTGCGAAGCGAAATAAAACTACCGGCATTATCCAGCCTAAGTAGACCAAAATTTTTTATCACAACGAATTGTTGACGTTGCTACGGTATCCTGTAATGTGCTTTTTATTTGGCGCCAATATCTAATACACAATGCTGTGATGTACTTGCGACGTACTGCGCAATTTCCTATTTATTCTGTTTCCTTAGTTACTTTTAGCTTCTCACTCACTGTAAACAAACGCAATTGTCATTTTGACATCTTGAAAGAACTACCAGGATACTACCGTACATAGTCACTATGAAAACACTCATCTGCTGCACGCCGAGAACAATTTGTCGACGTCCTACTTTCTACCTGCAGCACAGTTACCCATTTTTTCTGCTTCATTGATGATCTGCAATTTTTCCGCAACTGTGAGTGAGTGCAGCCTTTTACGACTCATTGCAATATGTATTTTCAGCCAACACACGTATTAAACTACTCGGTACCTATGGTATGCGTGTCGCATAATCACACTCGGGACAGTTTGTGCACAGCAAAGCCGTAATGTGGCAACGCCGCGAGGGATGTGACCTTGACTGCCGGCTCTACCACCCCGTGCCCTTCCACTCGATTTGCTCTACCTGCCATCCCATCTTCCTTCATCATTCCACATGGTTATCACCGCCATTATGTGAATTTATTAAGTCATTTCATGGACATTGTGTCACGCTAACTCGCACAATTATTCCCAAATGTACCTTGCAACAAGCAATGGCTGTCAGCTTGTACTACAGCAGAATACCGGTGTGGCGGCACTTTTTTGTCAGCATGCATAAACTAAGCAAAGTGCATTTAAGTCGCAGGTAAATATTATTAAAAGTATTTTGTCTGCGTTACACAATAACAAACTACAGTTATCATAATTGTATAAGATACAGCTGTGAAACAAAAAAATAACTGTGAAAAGATATAAATATTGGCTGGAATATTAAAACTTGATGCAAGCGCCAGGTGAGTTAGGCTGTACGTTCAACACCAACATGTGTAACAATTCTGTTACACAGTTTGCCTTCTTCTCCCTCTTGCTCTACTACAAAAATAAATAATTCCTGCAGAAAATATGAATAATCTGGTGATAAAAATTGATTTAAATACTTTCAGGAAACAACCAGACAAAGCCGAGATTATATCTATAAAATAATGCAATGAAAACAGCGATAAAAACTAATCAAAATGTATTCTTGCGACCACAACAACAAAATAATGGAAAGAAAATAACATTTAAAACAGATTTAAAACAAGCAAGCAAAATTAGGCTAAAGATTCACAATAAAATTACGAGAGAAATAGCAATTAAAATTGATTAAAAACACTAAGAAAACTACTAAGCTGAAATAAAGCAAGTAAGAAAGTTTTAAACACTTATTTAAATCATGCTCACAAGTCAAAGCTATGAAATAACACCAAGATTACTCAAGGTGGCTACTCGCTGGGAATTTCTGGAGAAGCAGAAAATATGCGTGAATTTTTATGGCCGGGAAAAATCCTTGAATTCTGCATGAATTCTTGGTGATTACCGGGGAAAAAATGGTCCAGGATGGATGTGGATTCATTTTGGTTCTGTGGTGAACTGTTTATAGTAAAGTGTCGTTCGTACGGGAACAATTTTTTACGAACAAAAATTAATTAAAATATACCGAGTTAAAATTACAAAAGAATTGCACAATGTATATGACGTGTTCGTAGTGCGTCTTTGATTAGAGATCTATTGCTACGTGAATCAATGTCTATTTTCGACTTGAAAGTGAGTTTCGGGAGAACCGAACTGACAATAAAGTGGTTGTTTATTATAAGTGAAGCAACGTGTTTATTTATTGTGGTGCTTCCCGTTAATTATTATTCATATTGTGCTGTAGTAAAATTAATATTGTATCCTTTGTCACGGCAAAATGAAACAAGAACAAAGACTTTTCTGTTTGCAATGACAATGTGACTCATAATTTGCCAGAATCATCTCGGGGGAAACGACTCAAAGGCATCGCATAAAATACGAGAAACGAATGGCATAATGCAGCATAAATATTATCAGCGGCAAGAAATACTGAAAACAACTAGAGTAAAGTTGTTGCATATTAACTTCAATAAGAAATACAAAATATATAACTCCAAAACACAAATGAACACATTTAAGGTCATTATTGCCATGCTCCATATCCTTGTTTTTGGGATCGAAAGAAGTGCACAGAAATAAAATTAAAATTTAAAAAAAAATCTAAGTTATTCTCTATCCCATTTTTTTGTACTTTGAAAATAATAATACTGACACTATTTCCTAAAATATGACTTTAAAAAATTTATCTAACAGTTATCGTGAAGATCGTTAAAAGGTCAACGTAGCTTAATTAATTGCATTTTTTCCCCTACATAATATCTTTATTTCACAGCTGAAATAAAAGTGTTGGTGTTGTAATGACAGTTTTGCTTCATAGGCCTACATATGTATTCTCCATTACATTATTTGTGTGTTGTATTGGTCTACAAAAACCATCAAATGTTGTAATGATTTCCAACGGCTAATTTTAACCTTTTTGGTTTGTAGTAAAATGTAAGATTTCTTAGTACATATTGTGATCTTATGTGTAACTTAAATGAGTATGTAGGTTCCTATGTAGTTACGAAGTGGTACATATTTTGGGGAGCATCTAACGTAAGTCATTAGATCCCACAACAGTATTTAAATGTGTGTAGTCCTACAGTTTAGTTATTTAGATTATTCCTTGAAAAACTAAATTTTGGACGTTGAAAACCTGGAAAAATGCATGAATTTTAATATTCAGATTTGGTGGCCACGCTAATTACTGCAGTAAAATTATTCATGGATAATTTCATTATGAAGTGATAAAAATATGTTCACGTGACCTCAGGAATAAAATAATGTGGAAAGAAAAAAAAAACACTATAAAATTTTGTTAAGTTATGTTTGTGACTCGCGAGTCAGTGGTGATGTGTAAACCACTTTATGTAATTTTAGCAGAACATACTTCGGCGAATTTTTTTTTTTTTTTTTTTTGAAATGTCTACATGTCAAATAATTTCTTGAATGACTTTCTGTAACAATGTAAATCATTTTGCTACCTTCTCTATACGTATGCTAAGCTGTCAGTAATATGCTCTGCACAGTAGCATATTCTGACAGGCATGAAACACTATCTCCACCTAGTTTCCGTACTTTACACCGTTACACTGTGTATCTAGATGATCATCCAACATCCAAGTCAACCAAGACAAAAATGACTAGGCTCTAGTTGTGCATACTGCGTAGACTGGGCACCAAGATGCTTATTCAGCCACAAGGTCATGTAAGGAAAAAATGCAGTGGATCTATATGCCCGTGCTGGTGTATAGATCTGTAGTTATTTGATCAGCTTTTGCCACAGCTGTGTTTCACAGGGAATAACGTCAAGCACGAAACGTTAGTCTTAATTTAATTATACCTCTGGGGTATTATTTCGTTCTTAAGATTTATACACTTTAATTGGTTGTTTTTAATCTTAACTACTAAAGCTGTCTAACGGCACTTCGTGGGAACCACAGATTGCGATTAGATTGAGGTTCTACTGTAATGGTTTTATATAAACTTAGGGGCAATATATTTAAAATTAATGTTTGGCATCAATAAAGGGTCATATTAGGTTATTAGTTTAGTCTGTAGAAGTCTAAATATTGAAATTGTTACTTTTTTCTTTAAAGAAAGTCTGATTTTTAGTGACAAAACATTGAGTCACACAGTCACTAAAACTAGTATGGCAGTCTTCTGTTGAAATAGTTTTTTTTGTGAAAGGCAGAGTTTTTCATACCTTTGTTTTGAAATGATTTGCCTAGTAAGGAAAATATTTTGGCCATAAAAACATTTCTTTCACATTATAGATGATAAAACAGATAGTTAGCATTAAACAGACCATACTTTTATGACTTATTACGTTAATTACGTTCCGTTTGACAGCTCCAATTTATATAAAGGCAGTAATTTCAAGAAGTCATTCTCAGAAACCACGCTAATACGTAAATTGGGGCTCTGCTGTGCATTCATCTGTAAGCTTGTAGGAATAAAACTTTAACCTGTTACAGACAGAGGCCTCATGTCACTGGGGAGAAAAAGACAAGAATTAAGACCTTCTGGCTGCCATATGAGAAGTTGGCTGTATCACTAAGTAACATCCTCAAAGATGGGAAAGGTTAGTTACAGGTTGTTTTTACACTTTGGCCAGCACAGTTTGTATCTTTTGGTGTGTGCGCTCTAAACTGAATTTACTTTATTCTTCTTGAATTTCACCAAGTATGTACTTCAGCTGAAACAAAAATATGTCAATATAAATAAATACACATAATGTTACAAAAATGAGTTACCCAGTTATTCACATATACATATAGAAGTTGTGGAGAATTGGGTTCCATATTATTATATTAATCACAGAAATAAACTTTTTTTTGTTGCAAAAAATAGTTTTCCCAGTTTTGTCAAAAAAAAAAAAAAAAACCAATACATAGTATATACAACCTTGGTTCTCTATTCCAGTTCATGATTTAAAAAAAAAAAGTTGGTTGTACTGGGAAATAGCAACCCAAATGGATTCAATAATTACATACATTGTATTCTATGTAGTGTATGATTTTCATATGAGTGTGATTATTTTTATATTCAGGTTCAGTATCTGAGCTTGTTGCCCGCTGGGTCAGCTACTCTGGCATAGAACCTCAGTTCTTGGTGGATTTATCTGACCCTGAGTTCTATGTGGAGACACCTGAAGATGTAGTCCAGGTGCCATCTGATGGAGGATCTCCTCGCAGACACTCCCTTGCAATAGATGTGAAAGAAGGTTTGCGGCTTAGGGTTGAGCAGTGTTCTGAAGCTATGAACCTCGACAACAGCCACGCACAAACACTTGGTAAGTACCACCATTAAAGATACTGTACCTCCAGTTTAAGTAAATATTGGGCTTGCTTATTCCTGAGTTATTTAATCAGTTAGCTGCTACCATTTTGCCATATAGAAACTAGAATGCTAGTTTCGGAAGGACAAGGAGTAAGAATTCAGTTATTATACAACTGTTTCTGAATAAGTGATGGTTCGATTCAGTAATGAATGTCTGTTTATTGACTGACCGTGCCTTTAGTCTAAATGTGTACTGATATTGCTGTATCAAACATAAAATACATAAAAATTTTTTAAAATAGGCATCAAGTTTTAAGTTAATGTGTTATTCAGCATAATCACAAAGAACAAACGTGACTATGACTTCATGCAGTGTTATACATTTTTTAATTTGGACGAAAAGTAAATTTTCGTAATTACAGTATAATTCCAAATTTACGACTGCCAGTTATTCCCAAGAAGACAGTGATAAATTTGCTGTTGGCATAAAATATAAATTAACAAATTTTAACCCCAAAAGAATATAATAATATATGTTTAAGTTTATTTTTACTTGACTCAACCCCGCCCTCTCCCGTAGGATGTGTATTGCAAGGTGGTAATGTGGTATGTCGGATTAGCGCGCACCTCGGAGAGTGAAGCCGAAGGGAGCCGAGCGCTAGCCGCACAGAAAGGTGGGGGAGGATCTCAATTATTTGGGGCTGGTTTCTAAGTCACTCACCTGTTCAGAACAGTTCCCTTAACAGCCTCTGTTTCCTGTCAGATAGAGGTTTAGGTTTCGGACTGGCCTCGTCACGTAACTGCTGTACTCGGCAGGGCCGTAGCAGTGATCCTTTGCTAGGAGTTTTTAACGGACTGATTATGGGCGGCGACCTCCTGGTCATGCGCCGTAACAGTCTGCTGATTGAATTGGGATTATGTTTCCGCTTGCGTGATCTGCGTTGCGGCGGCGGCTGCTTGTCGCTAACGGGGTTTGTGTCTCTTCGGCATGTGTGGAGTTCACGTTCACAGAAAGAAATAAATGAAAGCTGAGCCCCTTGTAGTTTGGTGGGCGATGAAATGAGTTTATGCTGTTGCACTGGCACCGTGTTTGGTGGTGATGCTCCTGAGGGGCTCTCTCCCTTAATCTCTGAATCTCAGGAGGAATGGGTTTACCTAGGTGCTACGTGCACTTATACATAGAATAAAATGTGGAAATTCCAGATAGGTAGTTGTGTTCATGTATGTAACTCCACAAAGTACAACACTTGTTCACAGTTTTATACACGTGTCTCGGTTCTGAAGCTAACACAGGTCTCTTAATACTTTAAATAACACAGGTCTCTAGCGTTTAAGTTTATGATTACTAATCGACACTTGGATGCTGCACGATACTGTAACTGCTCGGGATCTCGGTCTCGTGGACCGACGGTACTTTCCATAGATAACTGAGCACGACTTCCGCTAAGTGCCTTGTGGCTTAAGATGCGGTAAGTACGTAGGGTGTGTTCCCTTTCACGCATGCGGCGCGGATGCTAGGTGACAGAGTGTCCTTCTAGGCTTTCAGCAGGTTAGGTAGGTAATGGTATGGTAAAGAAAGGCGGAGGTCTCAATTTGCAATAAGTCACTTCGGGTGTTGTGGTAGGACTCCATTCGCAAGAAGTCGACTACCGGGCTTGGGTGAGGGTCTCCATTTGCAAGAAGTCACCTCGGAGTAGGGAGTGGCCGAAGCTGGGGGTACTGAGAGACGAGAGCTCAGAGAAGCTGCCAACGAACTCGGAAGAAACAGGGAGATAGGCGCCCTTATATACCCGAAGTTAGGGGGTCTGGGAGGGAATAAGTCCCGTTAGGTGGGTGGTAAGATGGCGGCGCGGGCGTAGCCGTTGGCTCTAAAGTAGGCGTGCCACCTCAACACCCACATATTTCTCAAAACAACACACACTCGACTCTCGGGAAATCTAACGTAACTTTTACCGTCAGGTCCCACTTGAAAATTACTGTGCCGTAAAATGAAAAATAATATACAAGAATTAACCACACACAATTTCACTATGCTTATTTTACACTTCACTATTTATGTTGTTTACATTTTTAAGTTCGCACGAGAAACGTGTCCATCATCGTACGTAGTTGGTTTGTTTGTTTACGTACAATGCAAAAATATTTATACATCACATAAACACGTATTTTCCACTCTGGATTAATTTACATAAGCAAGGTAACATAATCAAACTTATATTTATATGTACTAGCCATCAGGAAAAATTACATATACAACATAGTGATTGTGTGGACCTGAGGGTGTCGTGCCTGCTTAGGCCTGACCTTAAAAGGGCCAAGCTCGGGGGCGAGTGCAAAAACGTGTGTGGTAATGGCAAGGCGTCATACTTACGGGCTATTAAAGAGATTTCCACGTCAATTTGCTATGTATAAGAATGGTAAAATAATTATTTCACACCCTTTAAGGGTGAAAAATATAAACTTTAAGGGGACTTCCTAGCAGTCCGTGAAATACGTTGCAGAGGGTTAGAGTAATCTATATATATATATATATATATATATATATATATATATATATATATATATATATATATATATATATATATATATATATATACAGTAGAGCCTCGATCTAACGACACCGGATCTAACGACAACACCGATCTAACGACACGATTCTCGGTGACGGTCAAAATTAAAAATTTTAATTTTAAAAATTGGGGAAATTGTTAGCCAAAATGCAATAAGTTGCAATTAGACGTTATTTAAAAATATTTTCGTACACATACAATAATAATATACTAGAGGTTGTGC
>PNEQ01013393.1:0-19633 GCA_003012365.1 Medauroidea extradentata
TTTCATCAACCAAAACATAATGCACACCATTTTTCTCAAGAAGTAACCGTATTCGAAATTCCCAATTTGAGAAACCAGTTCCATCAAACGGTTTGATACATGTCTGCACGTAACTTGATGCACCAGCCATGACAGGACAAACCCCAACTCCGTCTAATGCGCCAAAATACGATACTGCCGACACACCCAACACTTCACTCCTTGTACTGGGCCCATAACCTATTAACAATGCAGGTATAGCAAATAAGAAGTAAAGTATACTTTGACAGATATGTTTTCGCATCCTTTAGAGTTGTACATGACACACAACATTCCTTGTAGTAACACACAACAGACACTGACTCTCAGCACGAGCATTTTCAGACACGAAGAACAAGCAATGTAAGAAACAAATACCTATACAACACATCACAGACAATGAGTGCCAACCTTGCACAACAGAATTGTCCAATATATACAATATACCAATATTTACATCCTACAGTCCTAGAAAGTAGTAATAATTGGTAGGCTACTTCCTCTGTTCCTCAGCGTGATTACAAGGGTTGTTTTTGCTCTATAACCTATAACTTATGTGCCCTTTATGTGCATTTTGTAGGGGAAAATAGTTGTATGTATTGTATAAGAAATGAGGTAATTATTAGACAATGCAATAAGCAATAATTGCAGGGACTTGGTTGACATTGTTTCATATAATAAAATATTAAAATATGATTTAAACAAAATAAAATGTGCTAAGTTAAAAAAAAAGTAGGCGATAGAACATTTCCTGTTGTAAAGACAAGTTTAAAAAATTAATTGTTCACAAATTAAGTATCTAGTTTGTGGTATATTTACATCTGAAAATTAAAAAAAAAAAAAATCTAACATTGGCGAAACTTGATTAGGTTAACTGATTTCTTGTTTTGCATCAAGTAATTCTATTGTATTTTCAGGTCATGAAATTGCAAATATTCTTTCTTTTTTTCTTTGTCATATTTATTTTTATGTTTCATTATTTTTATTTTATTTTATTAATATTTTCTTACAAATATTTCAGGATGAAGTCATGCTTGAAGCTGCAAACATGTTCAAGAAATCATCCTTTGGTGTCTGTACTGCCAATGATTGTAAAACATATAAAACTTTAAAGGGTACTGGCTTCCATAATATTTTAAGAATTCCTGCAGGTATGTAAACAATAATGCAGAACATATTGGATTCTTAAACAAGAATTTGGCACTTAAGTTATGAGATAAACTATTATTGTTCTTCTTTGTTGTACGAAAATTTTTTTTAGATTTTTACATTATTGATTGTCAGCAGTAGCCCATATTCAGCTTTTCTCTCTCTCACTCACACACACAGACAAATGTGCTCTCTTATATTTTCTTGCTTCTCACCAAAACACACACACACACAATACACCATCTGTAAGTTCTTGGAGTATGAGAACAAAATGGGAGAGCAAGAGTACCTACAGCTGTAGCAAGCAATTAATTACAATTTTGTAAATTCAAATTTTTATGACATTAGAAATAAAAAAGGAGTAATTTTGGGGGAATTATATAACACACATCTAGGTTATATAAAAACATTTCAGTGACATGCTCAAACATATCCATCGCTGCAATAATTCCATTTTTTAAAAAGAAAATATCTTTTATTTGCACAAAAATTTATTAAAATAGGCTATACGTAATTAAAATTTTTAATGGCTTAATGTTGCCTTGTATTGAAGTTCCATATTTTTCTGTAACCTTCATACTTTGATAAAATGACTAAAAACATTTCAGAGAGATTGCATGCTCTTAATCAAGATGTGACAATTATTGTAATACAGTGCAATTTGCAAATAAGGGTGACATAATTGTCTGGTAATTCGTTATAAGTTTGAAAAACTGTCCTATGTAGTTTTCACCTGTTTGTGCAAAAGTTATCATACATTAAAATAAGTGCTAGTTTCCAATTATCTTTTCATCTTAAATCAAAGCTGCTGTGTTTATAATAAAACATAATTAAATATAATATGAATTTCATTTACTTTCTTCCTTATTGTAGAAATAAGCTTTTTTAAAGTGTTGCATTTGCTTTAAACATGCATATATTCAAATTAAAAATTGTATACATGAAGTGAAAATAGATAATCCCAAAAAATTTTCCTCAACATTATTTATTGTGTGTACTTCAAAATAAATATCACAAAATATTTAGCCTGTTAATGATTTTCAACTTATCTCTTAAGTTTCTGAACTTTAACTTTCCTTACTACTTACTTTTTTATTAATTTTATACTTAAATAAGAGCATCGGTGTACTTTCTAAATATCACCACACTTCAATACACTTTACTCTGATATAAACTAATGTATTGTAGTAGAATATAAAAAAATAAAAATAATGTGATAAGAATATCTCTGTAGCCTGAAATGTACTGAATGGCATAAACAAAAATTGAGAAAGTTAATAACTTGGAAGGCATTCATATGCTTACAAAAATTTTTAAAGTATCTTTACATTAAATATAAAGTATGTAAAAATGCATTATTTTAGGTACTCTGCATAGCTCGCTGTTTTAAAGGAAATTCGATAATATAGAAATTAAATTCGATTTGTGTTAACTACGATGCAAATGTTTCAAATTAAATATATTATCTTGAATAACATATTTCAGAATAGCTTTTTATAGTGCACCGGTGCAGGAAAGAACTGTCCAACTATGTTTTTCGCATGTAATTCTAATCATGAATAAATACTTAATTGTTTTCCTCGAAGGCTAGGGGGGGGGGGAGTTGCGGTGAGGGGATGAATGTTGCACTATCTACAGTAAAATTATACGAGACCTGTCCTGTACGGCAGTGGCGTGCGGAAGAAAGGCTGCCAGGTAGCGCCAGCACGTCAGGGAGGACGAGCACTCGGAGAGCTAGGTCGTGCGGCCGACGGCCACTGCGTCAGCTGATTTAATTCCCTCCCATTCTGAGTCTAGATATGCAAGGAACTCTTTAGGCGTTCCCCACGCCTCGATGCACAAACAAGACACTCACCAGAGATATCGGGCTCCAGGATGCCCACTCACACAATACGAAACACTAGGGGATTGGCGGGTTTTCAGGATCCAGTAACCTTAAGGCAGTGAAACGACCAGCCAATAAATAACACATGTACTTACTGAAGTTGTTGACGTGGGTGCTAGGGGGGGGGGGACGTGACGATGACACTGACTGGCAGTACACTGACTCGGTAGGTGAGTCGGACGGGATTTGGGTTACAAAGTTATGGGACCGGGCCGGCTAGCAGGGATAGCTGAGATGAGATGGATAGTGGGGAAAGGGCACACGGCGGAAGCCGCGGAGGAAATCCCTTTATATGATGATCCCAGGGTCAACAGGCTGAAGACCACAGGGCAGGATTGTTGCACCCTCCAACGACGGATCTTCGGGGACTTGTTAGGGCCGGTCCCCATGCCACAACACACTCAAATTTATGCTAAGCATCACTAGGGACGGGGTGAGCCAAGAACACTACTCGCAAAATGAAAGGCATGAATAGTTTTCGTAATTTACTCACCGTGAAAAAAAGACTGGTACTTGCACAAGGCCAATGCCAGTTAAACGGACCTGGAGCACAAACCTCTCCCGTAGGTGATGCAGTAAAAACAGCACTGGGCTGGCGGTATACTTAATGAGCTGATTTACGCCAATTGGACACGACAGCCGACAGTGGATGAGGAGCCCAGGGTCAAAACAACAAAAACGGTTCCCGTAATTAAGTTATAACTATTGAAACTAAAACTGACTGGTGCAAAACTGGTGACGGACCCAGGGTAACCAAACAGTTCTATCTCCTCCGCGCGTCTAATCCCAACTAACTGAAACATGGTGTTCGGCGTCGCCAAGCCAGCCCCGCGAGAGGGACTGACTTCGTGCGATGCAAAATAGTTCTCATACAAAACAACTTAAGCAGAACAAGTTACACAAGGAAAAAAACATTAAATGGGCACTGGAAAAATAGCAAAACATATTGAAAACGTTATTAGTATTTTCAAATGTCATACCTTGGAGTATTGTTCCCTGTTGCATCATGTTCAAGCGGAAGGATACAATACACATAGCATAGCTGATGCAACACTGAATAATGGCGACTAAAAATTACACAATACAATTATGTGAACTAATTTATAAAAACATTGGAACAATAATTAGACACTTGAAAAACGTAGTAATGTAAATGTATTTTCTGTGCATCCAGGGCCCTGCTGTAATTGTGTTAATTACCCACAAGTGAAAAACATACAGAATAAACAAACACAAACCGTTAATCAAAAACACTGAACTTTACAATTACACTAAAACACAACACACACATAAACCATGTCACACATTCTTCCCACCCCCTTCTCTCGGCGCTGGGCGGCAAAGGGGGTTTCCTCGGGAGTATTCGGCAGTGCAGCAGACAGGTTAAGGGACGGGGAGTGTTTGGACACGCATCATGGTTATTATTGAGGAATCTCTGTACATTCATACACATATCACTATGGCTATTGCTGAACTGGACCCGGACCTATGCCTGTCCAGTGGGCGAACTGCACGACAAAATCAACCACGTGGGTTGGATGAAAATTTAAATAAAGCTAAACCCCTGGGCGTCACGATTTGCAGGGGGGGAGGAGGTAACTCCGGGCATGTAATAAAGTAATGCGCGACGCCTGCTTCCCTCTAACAACGTAGTCTGTCGTGCGCACCACGCCCATTGATACGGAACGGCAGAGGTGGCAGTACCGCCTCCACATATTGGAAACCGCCCGACCTCGTGGGCGTAAGAGGTAGCGGCGCACAGACACCGCCTCCGCGACGTCAGGTGCGTGCATTGTGTGTGTCAGCCTATGAGATCTACTGTTTATTGGTAGGAAAGTGCCCCATTGAAGTAAACTAAAATAGCTTTGAATGAACACATGTCATTTTAGCACCCCCGTGCTAGCTACATCAACGCGGGTTACGCCACCAACAGGTACCAGTGTTTAAATGCCAGAGGTAACCTTGTTGTGTATTTAAATTCATAATTCAAATGCCATTTTTTTTTAACCTTAAGAACTGTAGACACACCCCTGTGCCTCGTGGGCAAATTGTACTCGCCCGTGCAGCCAACCTTGCCGCCCAAGTCTTTTATGTTTATTTTTGAAAGTTTTATTATTAATTCAACCTTCAATTAGCATCCAAAGTGTTTTGTATATCCTGTTAGTTATTTAATTAATTTTTGTATTGTCAGTTTTCTTTCATGTTATGTAAATTTCAAATATACTAAAATCTCAAAAAATTAAAATCATAAAAACTTTCCCCTAAAATAAATTTGGGACATTAATCAGCAAGCCAGAACTTTACAAGTGTTTTGGGCCCTCGCCCCCTTTGTTTTAAGTGTATTTTGTGTTTCGGCGGTTGCTTCCCGCGAACGGCCGGACGAGGTCACCTACGTGGGAAGGAATCGGCAGTCGGTGCTAAGCGGCGTAATGAGTCGGTTCGACGCATGTCACTCCGGGCCCTTCAAGACTTGTGTTAGCCCATAGTATATCAATAGTGCAAATCTTAACTTCTCGGATCATTTATTAAATTTTCATTGGCACAGAGGTGTCCCTCGACCCTTGCGACTCAACCGCCCAGGGGCTTAACTTAAGTTCTTCTTTCATCTACGTGGTGTTTTTCCACGCAGCATAGCCTGCCGGTCGGGCTCAGAACCAGGACCGCTTATAGCACCACCTTGTTGCATTGTGTATGGATTACTGTGTTGTGCAATAATGTTTCATACTTTGAGGTATGTATTTTATTTGCTTGCCGCTACACAGCCTTCAGGGCACGGGACCCTATAACCCGCACTTTCCCAGTGTATTGCGTAAGGTGTTATCTCTTGGTGCTTTGTCTGTGCTATGGGCGTGGGGAACACCAAAATATTCCCCTGCGTAAGTACTTACGACGACGAGCGGGGAGTGTTTATTACCACGCCATGGCTGTCGGCCGCATGGCCCTGTAAATTAGAGACTCTCTCTCCGAGTGCCCGTTCTCCAATAATGGGCTGGCGCTACTGGGCACGTACTCCGTGCATGCCACTGTCATGCGGAAGAACCAAGCTTTACTTTACTGGAGCTATCCGGTGGAAATTAACACCAAACCACAACCCCCGCCCGCGTCAAAAGTTAAAGTGAAAAAGTTCCGGATACGAAAATTAACTATTGATACACTATGATAGGTTGACAAAGGTTTGCTGGTGCCCGGAGCGACATAGATTCGACCACCCCCTTACGCTGCTAACCGCCAACTGCCGAGCCCGTGACGGTGCACCTGCCTCCTCCAGCAAGTTCCCGCCACGTGCTCACCATTGCACAAAACCCTTAAATAATACAAAACAAAAAGAGGATAATTTTGAAATACAAATTCTTGATGATTAGAGTCTCAAATATTATTAGGGAATGTTTCTATAATTACTTTCAGACGTGCAGTTTTCAGGTATCCAGAGATTTATGTTACGTTACATTGAGGTAGTGTGTAGGTTAGTTCTTGAATTTTTAGGAAGGAACAGAAAACACTTGAAAACACTTAACAAAATTCTTATATTTAAATTCAGTTTAAAATAAACTTGCAGGATTTTACGCTGCACCGACACACATTTAGGCACTACCCAACGTCACTGGGGAGGCATTTGGGCGCCACGTGGCCGGGTGTGTTCCCTTATGCAGTTGCGGTACTGCCTGTCTCGGCTGTTCCAGTTGGTAGACGCGATGCGCACGTCGGGCTTCAGCTGAGGGGACGCGTAACGGTCCGCGTCAGTTTGTATATTTATTTTCATATGAGATTTAGCATCTTCGCCATTAAGAAATAATCAGAAATTATTCGTTTTATGTAATAACATGCACATTACAAAATTAACTTGTAAATGAGCCACTTGAGTACAATGTTTGTGTGTACTGAACAGTGTTAAGGAATTGTAATGTTGGTCGTGAACAACATACTCCATTATGTTTTTTTACAAAATAAAGGAGACAAATTGTGTATCTTTTTTTATTACAATTTACTCTGTGAATTTTTCCTTTCCGGATGAGTTTTTTCGTATTATTTTTCTTAAGGATTCAAACCATTTTAGTAGAAGAAAATTATTGAAGGTAGAATTGTCTGTATATATATTTTTTTTAATCAGGACATTTGAACTGCTCATCT
Organism: Medauroidea extradentata; assembly: GCA_003012365.1. NCBI lineage: Eukaryota > Metazoa > Arthropoda > Insecta > Phasmatodea > Phasmatidae > Medauroidea > Medauroidea extradentata. The sequence continues at coordinate 7,181 of PNEQ01013393.1, forward strand.
TTTACTACATTCACACTTGTTTTTACTACAAGAACAGCACGAACTGCAGTAGTGGTCCGTACGATCTCAAGTATATATCTAATGATTCAAAAACTTTTTTTAACATGACATTAATTATTTTTATTTTCAAACCATCTTTTGTTGGCTGGAAATTCATGTGTGGTTTATGAATGCAGGGAATAAAATACAAAATGTATTTACTGTAAGTAATGATGCTTGGTTTTAATTACTGTAGGTTCCTTAATATGCTATTGGAGGTATTGCAGCATGTAGAAAACTGGGTAAGAAGATGTAAGCTAATACTTGTGTGCTTAAGCAAAATTTGAAACCAGACATGTAAATTGTGTTGTATGGTTGGTTTATCAACACTTTTTCAACATAAAATAGAAGGTATACATTGATATTTGGAAGAGAATTATAAAATATAGGCATATTTGAAAGTAATGGACATGTAAACATCTTTGCAATGTCTTTAGTAATATACTCTGCCAGTAGTACAGTTTAATATTGGTGCTCCAGACTTTTTTTTTTAATTAAAACAATTGTATATTGTTTGCCATTAGGCAATAATTACTTCTTATTTTGCCACACATTTTTGTCTGCTGTGCAAATATTTTATTCATTGAGCTGCAGGTCTATTATTACATTTGATTAGCATTCTAATAGCCTATACATTTTATTTTGTTTTTTGTTGATCACATAAGTTTGGCAATATGTTAATTAGAATTATACTTTACAATTGCAGATCTTTAAAGATAATGAAGTACATTATCACACTTCCAACAGTAATTCAAATTGCTTTCTGCCCAAAAGTAAAAACCAAGTAACAACAATTAATATGCTGGTAACTGCGAGGGGGGTTGAGGTAGGGGTTAGATGTAGAAATATATGTGGTAAATTATATTAGACCTGTCCTGCACGGCAGTGACGCGCGGAGAACAGGCTGCCTGGTAGCGTCAGCTCGACAGGAAGGACGAGCACTCGGAGTACGTGGGCCATGCGGCCATCGACCATGGCGTTAGCTGATTTAATTCCCTCTCGCTTGGCGTCTTAAATACGCAGGGGACTCTTTAGGCATTACCACGCCTCGATGTACACACAAGCCACTCGCCAGGGATATCTGGCATCCGAATGTCCAATCACAAAATACAAAACACTAGGGAGTTGGCAGGTTTTCAGGACCCGTAACCTTAAGGCCTTGAAGAGGCTAGCCAATAAATAACACACATAGTTACTGAAGTGGTTATTATTGAGAAATCACAGTATATCCAAACAACACAATCACATTGGCGGTGGCTGAAGCAGACCCGAACCTATGCCCGTCCGGTGGGCGATGCTGCACAGTGAAAACAGCCAAGCGGGCTGGATGAAAATTTAATAAAGTTAAGCCTCTGGGCCTCACCCGTTGCAAGGGTGAAGTAGGTAACTCCGGGCACGTAATGAAATTAAATGTAAATGTTCCAGATCCGAGAATTAAACTATTGATACACTATGTGTAGTTGAACAAAGACTTGTTGGTGCCCGAATCGACACAGAGTCGACCTTCTCCATATGCCGCTAACTGCCAACTGACGAGCCAGTGACGGTGCACCTGCCTCGTTCAGCAAGTTCCCACCATGCGCTCGTCGTTACACAAGAACCCTTAAAAATATTAAGCAAAAGGAGATTAATTTTTAAATATAAATTCTTGAAGATTTAAGTCCCAAATTGTATTATGGAATGTTTATATAACTATTTTCCAAAATGAAGTTTTCGGGTATCCAGATGTTTACGTTACGTTAAACTGCAGTAATATGTATGTTAGTTCTTGAATTTTTAGGAAGGAACAGAGAACACTTTAATACACTCGACAAAATTATTACATTTAAATTCACTTCAAAAATAACTTAAAGGATTTTACCGGGCATGGCTGGTCGCGTGGGCGAGTCCAAGTTTCTGGTATGGCGCAGGGGTGCTTCTGCGACATTTAAGGTTAAACCTGACAGATTATAATTAAAAACTGTTTAGATGGAAACAAGGTTCCCCTGGCCTTTAAACTCAATCAACAAACATGGGTGTGACCCACATCAAGTGGCAGCATAACACTCGCCACGTAAACAACTGTTTACGGGCGTTAGCATGTACGAGGCACTTTCCCTACATTTGCTGGGGGTTCCTTAGTACCAACGCACATTTCGGCTCTACCAGGCGTCATGGGGGCGGTGTCATGGGGGCGGTGTCATGGGGGCGGCGTCTGGGCGCCACTACCCATGGTGCCATGTGGCTGGTGTGTTCTCTTATGCAGTAGCGGTACTGCCCGTCTCGGCTGTTCCAGTTGGTAGGCGCGGTGCGCGCGGCGGGCTTCAGCAGAGGGGATGCGGAACAGTCAACGTCAAAGTCTAGATAGTCATCTGGTCAAACTAACTGTGCAAATACTGTCTCGCAATGATAAAACAGTACCTGTCATTTCGTCAAACTTGCTTGTGCAAAGGTCCAATTCGGACATTAGGTCCATATTTCTAAGGTTTACAATCGAAGTCTGTACCAAATCGTGTAAAGCAGCGCGTATATTTTTGTGCGCAACTGGTGTGTGTCACCAGTTGAATCGAGATTTCTTGCCGAGAGCTCCTAATTATGCTCGTACTTCAAAATGTATTCTGGTACTAGCACTGCCGTTGTGTAATAACACTATCCAAAGTAAATATACTCTGTTTCATATAAATTTGGATAAATATGACTGCAACTTATGGGCAATATTTTTTTAGTACTTCGTGATTTTTTGCACAATGCAAGACATTTTTAGCTTTAAAATGAACCTGCATTGTCCATTTTAGCATTTGTATTGCAAAGTTTGTCTTGTGTAGTGACAAAAATAACAAAATTTTACAAATTATTGCCTATAATTTGCTGTCATATTTATCCAAACTTATATGATATGAAATATAACATACTACCACTGGGCAAATAACCGAATAAAAATAAACAACGATCAAACTGGATAAATTTAACTAGTGTGAGTATAAAACAATTATATCACAACTGTAAATAACTAACATAGAAGAAACACCGAAGCTCTCAAGAAACTTAACCAGACTTAACATACTAATAATAACAACTACGTACGCCCGCGCCTATTTATCAACTGCGCACCAGCAAGAACACAACGCCCACACACACGTGGGCGCCGCCTGGCCTCGACTGATGCCAAAGACAGGCTACAATGGCGGGCAAAATGGCAGTGCACTAGATAAACAAATAAAAGTCGCATGATGTAACATAAAAGTGTTTCAACTAACGTGCCTTAAATTAAATATACTAATCATATATTAATTTTAACCTGGTTAATATTTAAACTAAAACTCCGAACATTTAACAGAGAAATGTATTATTTAGTTAGACCTACTCGGCAACATGTAGGCAATATATTTATTCGCCACTTTTAACTTAAAATAACTTATTTCTTTTACACTTACCGTGTCATACTGCACACAATACATTGATATAACCACTGCATACATAAACTGTACTTTTGGCACTAATAGCAGACTGTTTCAGGTATTGTTTTTTCTAGATAGTATTGTCACAAAGCACTATAGTAAATATTATATTTGGAATAAATTTAATGGTAATGCAGCACAAAGGAACTACTACTATAGACACTTATAACTACATACCCATTCTTACCACACACATAACTGGATTTAACGCAATTCCACGAACTTAATGTAAGATGCGGTAGTGTTACAGTAAACAAACATGCAATCACAAGCCTAATGACATCACATTGACATCAACATGGTGGCACTTGTTTTTACTGTGCTAAAATAAACACTCTTTTTATTTATGTTTTTCTCGGTTTACACAGTCATAAATTAAGGAAGTGTGGTACCGTTAGTCATAAAATTAAACGTACTTTTAAATAAAAATGAAATTTTAAAAATAGGTAAGATACCCATCCTTCTTCTCAGTTCTTGGGAGAACTATTTATTTTAACCCAGATTATAATTTACATAGAAACATTGCTCTGAAACTTGACATACTATTTTTAATACAAAAATTTTAATGTTAATGCCATACAATTAAAACATTTATGTAAAACAGATTGACCTGTGGTGGACGGCGCATGTGTTTGCTACCTACAAATGTCTTCTGCTCCTCCAAGCAACAGTTTTTATTCTCTCAACTACTGTAAGGCGACACTGTAGCATTTTCTATTGCAACTAAGTTTCCTCACATGGGTCGCAGGTTTACTGGTGACTCTTAACAGTGCTTATAAGCCCGGTTATATCAGAGGGAAGAGCCTGGTAATTGTCCTGCCTAGATTTTCATTAATCTAGTTAGTTGACTCTTAAGCTATGTTCCCGACCTTCTGCATGCAGAGATAGGCTGTATCAGCAACGCTTTAGTTCGGTAAGCAGCGTCCATATTTCTTCTTTAGATCCAGTAGTTAAGATTATATGTTGTTCCCTCAGGATGTAAAAACAAATTTCGTTCTTTCAATCCTTCTGAAGTTAGAGGCAGATCTCAGCTTCCAAAACATCGCGAATAGCTCGTCTGAGAAAATCTAATGTGTTGCTCTCTGTTGTCAAGGTTTGTGTCTGTGATGTCACTGTTGAGTCATCCTGGCTTGTATGTACCATTTTGCTTGTCTAACTGCGATGTTGTAAGTTTTCTTGCTTTTCTTTGTTTTTTCACTTACTCATTTGTGTCGGTATATTTTTTTTAGGTTTGACATAATCTCGTATTGGATTTTTCATGTTTTATTACTGTCATGCATGTCGCCCACGTGTTGACTACAGCCAAAGTTTTCTTTCTATTGCTTTGCTGTTTTTTTGTGTCTCATTCTTAATTTCATGGGATGATGTAACACTGAAATTCATTCGTCGACAGTATTAAATTTAATTAGTTGTACTGCTAGGTATAGTTATTTGATGTGACAATATTCCATATGGTTTGTTTTGAGAACAGAGGTTCACTAAACAGGCTATGGTGGTGACCTTATAAGTTGAATAATGCAGCTCGCCTGAAACCAGCAGCCATTTGGTAGTTGGTGGAAGTTTTTCTTTAATGGTTGTAGAGTGAGTGAAATATTTTGGTCAGCGCTCATCACCGAGGTCTTCGGCACTGGCGAGGGGTGATATGAGGTGAGCATGGAGCAGCACTGGTACGAGAAGATGGGCGGAGTGGGGGGTCCCCGAGAAAATCAGCCAACCAGCGGCATCGTCTAGCACTATTCCCACATGCGAACATTTAGGAACCGAACACGCCAGGAATTGAAACCAGATCGTCTTGGAGGGAGGCAATGGTCTGATCATTCTGCCACTGCGGCCTCTAATGGTTGTAGAGTATATTGTGGCTGGGTAATTTGGTTTAGAAATCCTGGTGTCAATCGTACACTTCTCGCAGTCATGACTGACTTGTACAACGATAACTGACTATAACCAAATGCAAATTTAATTTGGAGATGAAACAAGGTGTAGGCATAGTCATGCATAATATTATCAATAAATGTATGTATACATGGATTCATGTCTTGTATTTAGAATATTTCCGCTGCTGTTATACTAATCCACGAGGTTACTCAAAAGGAAAGTAAATTATTTCTGAGATTAGCCAGATCTGGTCCAGATTTTTTTTTTTTTTTCGCAAGGGTAGCCTCAGTAAGGCGAAATTTCAGCTTGAGGTTTTCAAATAGTAACTAAAATAGAGTTTTGAACATCGAATATATCCCGAGACCATGAACTGCCTGCATACTTTTAGATCTCGTGATCGAGAAAACCTAGTCACACAACTAAGAATACCAACCTAACACAAGCCCATCGCTTAACATAACCAACTGCCATTGGTGGGCATTACAGACTAAAAACATACAATGTTACTGGTTGATTACCAAAACATCAAGGGCCATCATAGTTATGTAGCTACAGACTCGCTTTTGAAGAAAATTGAATGATAGCCAACTTTGCTGGCAACACCCTGTCCTGTGAAGATGACGTCTGGTCCAGATCACATTATCATACATAACAGTTAGATGTGTAAAGCTAACTGCTAAGTATAGACGGCCACCTGAACCAATAGTCGACTGCAGCTGGATGCTGCTTGTCAACATCGGCCAGTAGGAACCATACAAATTGATGGTATGTCATGCAACCTTGGCTGGAACACAGCTGCAACACACGCTGTGTCACCCTCCCTGGCAAACCTGCAACAAAGATTTTCGAAAAAACTGTCCAGCCATAAATTTGAAATTAACGTCTCATGCTTTACACTTACATCATTGTTGAACCATTTGTTTTATCAGCTTCGGTGATCAAGTTCAACAGTCATATCATTCTTTAAAATGCAGTATTGGTATGCAAACAGTACAATGTAGTATAAGTAATTTTGGAAACAAATATTACATTTTAACCGCATAAATAAAGAGAAATTACAGCTTCATCATGAAAATTTAACACAAAATGTGATTTTTTTGTATCTAAATACAACAAGCATAATATTTCCATCCAGGTATGGAAAAAATATATGCATTTCTTATACTGTACTTAGAAAGATCATATTGTTAAAAAAAATCTTGTAAAATTCTTTGAAAGAAAATGCACATAAATAAATACGGGTTACACCTAGTGATAACTAGTTTTATGTGCTTAATTTGCTGATGAGAAAATACACATTACTCTTTAATTAAGGAGAAAATCTTGTGGAAGAACATGGTTGATAATAGCCCTGCAGTAGTACTAAAACCAAAACATATAAATGAAGAAGATGAGTAAATACATGGCGAGGTGTAAGTATAAGGCTGCAGAAGTAAGCCCACCTGCTCTATCGTATCTGCGCAGACGTCTAGCGTCCAGGTGGTCGGTGCTCGGACATCGCAGCTTCTCAAAGGACCGTCGCAGCACGGCGAACTGCTTCGTGCTGAAGTAGGGCAGTGTGTCTAGGTCTTCTACAACATCGAGTCCCTGCACTACTGCCACCAGATCTGACTTTCTGACCTCGGCAAGTGTCAGGCGACCTGATGCTCTGCCTGCCCATGTGTAACACACATGATATACGACAACTGCCAGTACCTGTTAACATATTACATGCTCGCCTACACGTCATGCTACCAAACCTTCACCTCTATCACGTTGAGTCCAGATCCATTCTTAGCATGCTCTAAGCATGTCTACTCTGTTTTGTATAACTTTGACGGTCCAGAGGGCACAACATTTTAAAGTGTTTAATGCCCTTTGGTGTTACCCTCGAGCTCTTGTTGCCTTCGCCTGCCATCCACAGCAGCACAGGTATATTGCAACATTCACTCATGGCCCTCTCACCACACCAGAGGCCATGTGTGGCAGCGTCACAGCCGCCTACCACCATGACAGGCACAAACAGCCCCTTAAAGTTTTTCCACCAAGTGCCACGTTAGTTTTAGAGTCGAGTATTGTGTTTTGTTACTTTAGTATTCATGTTCGTTAATTTCACATGATCATACTTCGCTTCAACTACTAATTCTTTGTGCTTAGTTTTTTGCGCTATTTACAGCATAGATCCATTTATGGTTTAGAGCCTAAACACAGAATATACATTCAAAATATACTATGTAACATTTCATGTAATAATGTTGCAAATATGTGAAATTCCTGTTATCTCCATTTCACCTCAATTCACCCCAGGGATATTAAGTTAGGCTCGTATGAACAGCCTACTCCGCCCCGTCATGGCAAGGCTCTTCAGTCTTCCTCTAGCAGGCACAAGAGACAGTCATGTGTTACTCTACTCAGCGGGCTGCAACGTTTGCCGCCAACCACTTAGCTTACCATAGTATTTTAGTCTTCTCGATCTTTTGCTTTATTTTTCACCTGCCAAGTATGTCGTCCTCCGGTGAGACTCGCGCCCAATCGGATTTAACCAACAAGTAATTATTTTCACACCTGTGTGGTGTTCTTGTACAGCAATCAAGTCAGTGCGGGACTCATAGACAAATGCCCGCCTAGCATTTGTACAATCGTATAACATTGGTCTACAATATGTCTAGTGTACAGCTGATTTGTGTGTGAGTACATTATACCATGTACCTGCATCACGGGATCTTTAGGTTAGCGACCTTCACTTGCACAATCATTGCATGTGCCTTTGTGTCGTTCTACAGTGTATTTTGTTTCTTTTGCATATCGCCAGTGTTTTATGTAATTTGTGGGTGTACTAATCACCCCTGAACAGTTCATTTAGAGTCAGTACTTTTCCATGTGTGATACCATGGTGTGCAACAACCTATAAGTTTCATCGCGACTTAAACTGCACTTCGTCATCGACAGTCGTATACAGGAAGTAGCGTGTCAGTTTACTACAACCCTGTCTAGAGGGTCTCGTACTGGCCAGAGAACCAACCCCATAGGCCAGCTGGCACCCAACATAATAGCTTCTTACAATTACAACAAATCAACCTTCCTGTAGCCCCACATATGCCACATTGTAGCAGTTTTATACTATTTCAATCGGCATTTCTAGTTATAAAATGCACCTGAGTTATCTATTTCACTATATTTGTGCTGTTATTTTGGTCTTGAGTTGTGATTCCCCTTGTCAATTCTAGTAATAGGAGTCGCATTGCAAACTTGTCCCTGCGACAACCTGCGACCAGTGACACACAAGTTGCTGTACCTTGTCGCAGTCAGCATCTACTGTAGATCCAATTTTAGTATTTTTGATAATATTGATTTACTTCCAGTAGAATACTTTTGTGCATAGTATATGTGGCACATTAAATGTAATGCTTTAAGTTTCTAAGCTTCATGCCATTTGATGCTACCCTCGAGCCCTTGTTGACCTCGCCTACCACCACGGAGGTTACTGTCTTCATGGCCAGCGATCACATGCCGAAGGCCACACGTGGCCACATGCCTCGGGTACCAAACCTAACAGACTTTAGATGCCCCCTCCCATTTGCTATTTGTTCAGTTAAGTGTCGTGTTAAGTATTTTCCAAGAGTTATAGGCTAATGTAAAAGTCTGTAGTGTTAGGTTGTCAATTTGGGTTGATGTACCTTTATGTATGAACGCATTCAGCAATATAGTGCTACTTTGGTCCATAACTAAAAGTAAAGAACCAACTTTACTAAATATTATATGTGACTTGTATTCACTAAGGTACTTAATTTCCATACAATTAAATTTTTATTGTCTCAGGGTAATGTATTGTTCTAAGTAAAATACCATTTTGTCCATTTCACCTGGGGGAAATTTTGGATCAGCCCATACTATCTCCATCGCTCCACATCCATAACAATCTTCCTGTTGTGGTTTCAACGAACAGTCGCATGTCTCACAGCTTGATGGACTTCGCTTGTTTGCATTATCGTTAGTTTACAATAGTCATTTAATTTATGGATAATTTTTGTTATCTTACTGCCAACTCAGTATGCTGTTCGCCAGTGAAACTCATGCCCGATTGGTTGTAAGCTTGCATGTAAGTTTTCGTTTGTGTACAGTTTTTAAACCAGTGCTGGACTACAGCTGCATGCCCGCTTCATTTGGGCATCATGTTATATCTTGTCTATTATATAGTCTATAGTCTGTACATACAGTATCTGTGTACTGTTTACTAACTACTAAATATCAAATACTAATCTGCACTTTACTAAATTCTTATATTGTTTAGTATTGCATGTACACTGTGGATTTATTGTGTACTTTAATAGAGGAAAGACTGAATAAAGTATGCTGACTTGGGGTAAAAACATAAGTAGGAAGCAACTAACACAGCCTTACAGTACTGAAATTCGAACAAAATAAATTACCTTTAATTAAAATAAACCGTAAATATGACAGTTTTAATTATTTAGAGTTGTTAAGACTTTAGAAAATCACATAATTTCTCCAGGATGGGATATTCGAGAATCTAGCCAGGAAAAAAAAAGTAAATATTATGCTGTCAAATAGCTCAAATGTAGTTAAAATGCAGTAGAGATGAAAATCGTCACTCAGGACTACAGAGATTAACATTCAAATCCTAATAGGAAACAGGAAAATAAAGACACGTCTAATTCTGGTAAAGTAATGCACATCGCGGAACATTTAAAACAAATTCCTGTTCAGATAATTTAGACAGCGATGTGCTATGAAGCAAATATTTGTCCACACGTGTCATTTAGAATGAAAGGCCTGTATTCACGGCCTTCTTGCTTCATGGCGTCATATTCTTCGCCGAGACGCTAATTCTTGTGCACCAAAATAAATTAATTAGTTCGAAATATTTGGGTTTCTTCTACAATACCCGCGATGTCCCTACTTTAACTACTTGACTGGGCATCATTAAAATTTACAAAAAGTTACGATGGTGCTGGCTAGAAAAACGATTTTCCAGCGAGAGAAATTAATGCGTCCATCTCTTCGTCGAACCCAGCCATAGAGCCAATCTCCACCCTCTCATACGACTATTGCCGCATTCAAAGCATCGCGCTAGGCCACTCGGCCGCTCTGGGTCGGAGATTACACGCTAGGCTCTACAAAAAAATATATAAATAAATCAAATCGCGGTACTGAGCTAGACATATAATAAAACTAGACCCGAAAATTAAAGAAACTATTTACAAAAAGTCTACAATAATAATAAAAAACGAATGGATGTGTCCTACCAAGTTAAACTCCAAAAGATAAACAAATGTAACTATTAGGAACATTCATTAAGTATACCTAATGAATTTAAATATAGAAATGATAAATATTTAAACGTTAAGAACTACAATTCAGTTGCTTTTTAATCAAAAGAAAAGTTAAAATAATAATAATAATAAGTAAGAGAACAATAATACCAAGATCCTTCCATAGCCAAATGCTATACTTGTAATCAATATAACATTGCATGACAGACGAGTTGTGTATGCATACCTGTACCTGCTTCTTGGGGATCTTAAGGCTGAAGACATTTGCTCTTCACAAGTTTGGCACATAACATCACACTGTGCTTTAGTGTCTTTCTTAAACTATTAGCATGAGCCATTGAAAGTGTTTTATGATGTGCTGGACGACGCACAATCCAGCTAACTTTAGTGTATTAATTTCTTGTGTGGTGTATTGTGGCATGGACCAGCCCATGACAGGCTCTATCTGCTGGCCGTCGACCACGACCCTGATGTGTTATGAGACTCTCCGAGAACATTGTCGAGTAGAATTGCTGGTGCCCAATATCGTTGTAAACTACCATAATCAACTTAAATGCGTGACCCTCGCATGTCAAATTATATAGCGACATTCTTGACTTAATTTCATAATAAAAAAGGTCCTTTAAAGAATACACATCAAAACAAACTATCAACAGTCCTATTCGTCACATGTAGTCAGATGTTTGAGGCATGATCTACAGTATTTTTCTTGAATTTGAAGATCTACCAGTAGAAATTAAGACTAGTAGATCAGAATACATCACCTCAAGTAGGTAAGTTATTTAATAAGGACTACGTACCATTGAGCAGTTGTGTTAATGTTAGGCAGTGACCACAGCAAGAGAGACATTATAATGTAATTATACTTACAGTGTCAACGTAGTCCTGCCTCCTTATGCCCTTGTGCCTGAAGTGTGCCAAACCAGGGTGGCGCTCGAAGACTTCCTCAACAAGCGGCCGCAGATGTTCCAATGAGAGTGATTTGTGTTGACCTCTCGAGAGCAAGAACACTAACTTCCCTGCTTCGTCGTGACTTGACGGTGGCAACCTGTGGTCAGAAAGTGTGTCAGTCTCCAGTCTCCGGCATCTACACGTATACCTGCACTGACACTCTGACAGCCATATTTCATACATGTCACTGTATGTAGAAGAAACACACAGCACACATTATCCAGGCATGCATACTACAAACAGTTCTGAACCACTTATTTATCTGCAGTTGATGTTAAAACTGGTAATTCGTATAACTTCGAAGTAAACCTAATTTCAAAACAGTGAATTCGTGCCATAAAAAATAATTATTGGAAATATTTACAGAGACTAAGGCTATTCATCACTCCCCCTGTGAAGCTGTTTCGTCATTAGAACCTTTACTGAGGCTGCTTTCGATCTATGTCCTACTGCTAAGCTGGGTTCATGTGTGCAGTGCTGGGATGAAGACAATAGACCTCTGATCCCCCATGAAGGAAGTTCATACATCGTAGTATAGTCCTACCAGCTCACATACCCCTCGGCTGAACATTGGAAGGGGTCAAGGACCAAAATTCTCTCATGAAAGGTTTTAAAGGATGACATGTGTTATGTATGATAGCCACACCAGCTCCCGCATCTGCTAACTGGTTGTTGGAAGGTAGACCATAGACGTAATATTATTGTTTTAAATTGTAGACATATTCTGTTACTGCAATATGTTTTCCTAGAAAACTAAGCAATACTATAATTCAACAAACAAATCCAGATAAGGTCAACGGCAATCGCAGTAAATATGTGAAATAAAAATAAAAATTCATAATACATCCTGTAAGGAACTATGTTAAATACAACATCAT
>PNEQ01013394.1:0-25888 GCA_003012365.1 Medauroidea extradentata
GAAAGAAGCCGGTGTTTTTCCGACCTTCGTCAGCTGTGACGTCGAATATCCTCGTGATTGGGCCATGGACGTCACGTGGGCTGTCTTCCGCCGAGAACCTTCCTACTTTATGTTTTTACGAGGTTGGCAGAACTACATTTGAAGATAGCGCCACCGTCGTATAGAGGGCGTTTGGTGCGCCGCTAGTTACGTCATGTTTACCCGGATTGGACGGAGAATTGTGAGGGTAGGGGAAGTTTTTGGACAATAAGTAAGCGTTCCCAGGGTCCAGAAAGGAAGAGAAATAGACTGAATCAGAGTTATGATTCTGGTTTAGATACGGACTCGGACATGTGGAGATGTGTGGATTCCTGGGACGTCACTATTGTCGTTATTATGGACAGTTAAGTTTGAATTTGACAAATCACTATGTATTGTAGCATTGATCTATGTATGGTAGACGTAATGTTTTCTAGTAGCTTAAATTGTACAAATTGGTTTTGGCACATGTATTGTAGAAATATTTACTATCCGTTTTTGTGTTATACTGAACTTAGCTGTTTTCTCCAGTAGTATCTTGGTTAGTAAAAGTTGTAATAATTTTCGTAATAAATGTGTGAATTCAAGCATACAATAGAATTTTCCATTGGCAAAAATCTTAGTGCGACTAAAGCTGCCCTCAACTTTGATGACTTTTTTTGTCCTCCACTGTAAAACCATCATGCTCTGCTACTTTTTAGGCTTTTCCTAAGGGTGTCTGTCGTCATCTAAAATGGGAACGGTGGTGACAGACTTTCGCTCGCCATCCTTGGTGGTGTCCTGAGAAAAGGTTTCCTCCGGGGTTTCCTCAGGCACCACTAGGGGGCGTTGCAAACTTTATTGGCTTTCGCTAACATGTTGAGCCGTTACCCTATTTGACTGTTCCAACAAGTATCCCGCTAATATTTTATGACATTTATTGGTCTGTAGACAGATACTTTGTGTCAGATGCATATCACCTAATCGATCATCCGTAAGAAATTGCTGCGTTTTCAATCGTATATCGGCACAAAATTTTTCGTTCTGAACCATCACCTGTAACGACATTACGGCACGATGGGTAATGTTTTTTTCACATTGGAGCAAAAAATTCCAAACTTTTAAACGGAATGTTTTGATAAATGAAAGGCTAAGAGCAGTCATTCTAAGCACAATATTCTTTGCAGGAGTTTTGCAAAATTATTTTGTCATATTTTCATAACAACATTGGTGATACTTTGGGTACAAAAATATGAAAAACCATGGAGTTTTTGGTAACAAAAAAATTACGTGCAAATTATGATATATTTGTAACAAAACAATGTAGGGATTCGTCGATATGAAAATTGTGTTGCTTAAAATATGTATTTTTTTTAAATAGCTGCGAAATCCCTGTGCATAGGCTTAGATAATGTTGTTACTTATATTAACTGCTGAGAAAGCTGCCATTAGTGTTCGCCAACGGATTACCTCTCTGTTATACGTACACTTTCGCACGAGGAAAACGTGGCCGTTGGGTTTTCTCGGAACATCCCGTTTATCCTGCACTTGCATTCCGTCGCTGCCACATTTTCTTCTCCTTTAATTCTCTACCAGTTCCTAAGAACTTATTGCTAATCACTGACCAATTTTATACGGCTACCTAATATACTGTATTTGCCTGCATTGTGAAGGAAAAAATGGTTTCTGAGTTCACCTTCCTGGCTGTGCGTCTTTAGGCGCTTACGAAAATTCACTCTAGAGTAGGGTAGGTTATCTCAGTTAGATCATCACGTTTTGCTGATTACTGGAATTTGAAAACCCCTGCAAAACCATTCAAGGTTTTGAAATGAAGAGAATTAAAAAAAATGTCGACATATTATTCAGATGATAAATATTTTGCTAACTACTGCACCCACAGTGCATTCTTCACACGTATTTTTTTATATTCAAATAATAGTTTAAAAAGTTAAAAGAGAGGCCATCAGTTGAAATTTCGAACACGTGTAAACTTATCTGGAATATTTCAAACACCAAAACTTGGTTGACCTGCCCTACCCGAGTGAATTTTCATAAGCGCCTTTTTGTGTGTGTACGTGTGTTCCCACTAAAAATTTTGATTCTGTCCACCGAAATAAAAAAAAAAAAAAAACTTGGTACACATATAGTTCTTAGTAAGCTGACTTAACTTTGTGTTCTTTGGTCATGTCATGTTAATATTTTTTAATGGCGTCAATTTAAACACTCGGTTTTAGCACACAGGAAAATTGTGGGACTATCTTCTTGAATTCCATCAAACTCAGTACACGTAAAGTACTTTAAATATGTTTGTTCATGCCGAATTGATATTGTTTTTATTATTCAAAAGGTGTGACGTAAAGAAACTTACTTGCCAGTCCACGTTACATAACCCTACCAGAGTGTTCTCAGAAACTATGTTCTATGTTCATAAATATCTGACTTCTGACCAATTTGGGCCAGGTTGGTTTCAAATGCCTCCTTCGGAAAATTTCCAATTACGTAACGGCTAACAGTCTTGTGACAAGTTTCTCGAGTTAACTAAATTAGGCATTATTCATAACTTTATTCCACGCTATTCAGCTGACATGAAAGTGAAGTCACCTACCAAGACGTAAAGCAACAGATTGAAACGGTTTTTATTGCCTTTAGAATTAACAGCAGAAAACTCATAACTTAATTATCAACGTAGACACTTTTCTTTTTCAGCGCAGTTTACAAAGGCCTTCCACGAGGCAGTGCATTTCAATGGACATGAATCGCCAAACAGAGAAAAAAGAAATTCCAAACTCAATTTTTTTTTTTTCGCGGGAAGGTGTATTCTAAAATATTGCCTCCGAGAATGTTATTGGCTGTTGGCTTTAGCAGGATTATCACCACATTATAAGTAGCTATGGCACTATCACAGAATGAAAATATCCTTAATATAAATTATACATTTTACATGACGATGGAAGTACATGCCACTTTTCTGCAAGGATGTATTTATCGACAATAGAAAAATAAATTGATTTATGTATTTCAGTTAAAAAGGTTGATTTTTTTTTTTTTTGCCTTTTGATACACGTGCTTGTTTGGGAAATGTACTATGAAATAAAAAAAAATAGTAAAATAGAGAGAGTTAGGTTTAAGTTAAAAAGTTTGTCTTGTGATACTTGTTACTTTGAAATTTGTTAACACTATTTCAACCGTGGCTTTAGCAGCACACATACATACACACACACACCTACACACACATATTATATATATAAACGTGGAATTTTTTTGTTATAATATTTAAAAGAGCGCGTGTAGAAAGCAATCAATACTTCATTGACAAAAATCAATCACCGTTCTGTTTCCTTATAAATATTCAGGATGTATAAAGTAGCCTATATCCTTCTCCAGGTCCCACGCTACAACTATGCCAAATTTCATTGCGATCGGTTCTGAGAGTTAGTCATTAAAATGTAACAAATACCACTACTGTCACATTAATAATAATGTTAATATAGATTTGAACAATAATATTACAAATGCGAAGATTACCCTGTCGGTTTGTTACCTTTTTACGACTAAACATACAATTATAAATTAATCTTAAGATTAGAAGTTTTATTTGAATTAAAATACAATATCATTTATTTACTTCTTTAATTTACGTTGCATGCCAAACACTAATAACTTCTATCTATATGGTCTGTTGCTTTGCCCTGGAATGTGTGATACAATGAAATACACTATTAGAAATAATGCCCCATTATACAACAGTCCTACTATTTGTGTTTATCTTTCTATCTCTCCTTACCCACTCTCGCAGGTCTTGCACTGCGCACTATATCCCCTTAATTTTCTTCCAGGCCTTCGATAGAATCTTCGCTTCCGAGGTCGCAGTTACTGCTCATCCCTTATGTCACGGCCTCCCTCACCTGTCGCTACCGACATTACTTGTTGTTCTGCTTGCGCACTCGTCGAACCTTTAATTAATGCTGAGTTCTAGACTACAACCACTACAAAGCTTTGGAGCTCAGGCAAACTCGCCCTTATGTAGTTCCGATGCAATTTCTGGGGAGCTCCTCTATTGATTAAAGGGCATAACTCAAATAATAATAAACCTACTCATCCTTGAAGGTGATATGGAATTTATATGTTTTTAGATATGAATGTATGAAACACATTTTATAGCTATTACATTTTTTTATTTTCTTCGAAATTAAGAACATAAATCTTACTTGTACGGAATTTCTGCACTATAATATTCAAAGCTACCATTTAGTAACGAAAATAATTTTGCACCATTTGGATTCAACGCTTATGTGCACATCTGCAGCTCTGCTTCATGGTCAGTGATTTGATTTTTTAAGAGTGTTGCCTGGTTTGTCATCTGAGAGAATTTGGTATAGGGAAATCCATGCTAGTGAAATTGCATTTGGAGAAGCCAGTTTTGAAGATATAAACTTCAAACAAAAAACCAATTTGTGAGAAATGTTGTTGTGAATCACTGTCCAGAGCAAAATATATTAAATATCTTTTTACTTTTTTTCATCGTTTTGTTAAACTTTCAATAAGTTTCAGAAATGAGGCTATACATTTTTGGTAAAAAGGCTTCAGCAGGTAAGAAGTATGGATTTTTGTAACCCAAAAAAAGTCTATGGTGGCATATATCCATTTTAAACAGGAACCTAAAAAAAAAAAAAAACGCACATGGTAAAAAATATATGTTGCAGGGGCAAAGTGTACAGGAGAGCCAACATACCATCGCTGGGAAGATGGCAGTAACCTGATGCAGGGGGGGGGGGGAGGCGCCGACTCTGTCAAGGCGAGCGAAGAGATAAGCAGTAAGATAATCCCCTGAGGATGCACGAAAATGATATGTGATGGAGGGGGAATGAGGCATTTGTCCTTGAGATTTTCTACCTTTTATTTTGCTACAAGCCGCCTGATAGAATTCTACCGACACCGATACTTATTCAAGTTCTTGTCTTCCCACCCCCTTCCACGTACGGCTTTCTCATAGATAGCTCACGTGGTGGAAGAGCGCAATGGTTATCTCTGTGTAGTGTGGACAGATACACGAAATACTACCCGCACAACAAAAGGCTATTGCAGGCCAACAAGGCAACAGTGTTAACTCTCTAATTTTTGGGTTATATTGGTAAATCACAGACGTAGTGTCACAATAACCAAATTCCGATTGGTGCATTCAAATGAGAGACGTGTATGAAAACAGACACGCTGCCAATAACCTTTAAGCAGAGATGCTGACGTGTACGTAAGGCATTGAAACAAAATGGAGCACAAATCTTCGTCTCAAACTCGTGGCTGTACTACTACCTATTACTCTCATGCGCTGCTGAAATACATATTTATTATTTTGGTAAATTGGATTAAAAATTAAATTTTTCGTACGATTCTATCAGTTCTGTTAGCAAGAAGTATTTTTAATGTCTTAAAATGTAATCTATAGAGAGTGTGTGTCTCTCTACACAGCAAAAAAAAATTGTACATCTACAAGGAAAATCTTGTAAACTAATATCAGAACGTAATTTAAGTCAGGTAATGAAAGTAAGATGTCAGAAACCTTTTAAAGTGGTTAAAAATATCGTAAACACTTTGCGAACTAGTAAAATAAACGTTAATGTGCACATTTCTTGATTTGAAACAAAATAAACCTAGGAGACCTGACAAATTGTACAAAACATTTCGTAATTTTCCAAAAAAAAATTTTTGAAAACTAGTTTCCAAAATTTTTTTTGTAACACTACAAAAAAGTGTTGTAAACTTAACCAGATATTAGCTGTAAATATACAAAATTTGTTTGTATATTTACAAACATTTCTGTAAACATACAAAGAAGTTTGTAAAAATACAAGTTTTTTTATAAATTTTACAAAAAGACTTTGTAGTGTTACCAAAAACTTTTTTGGAAACTGGTTTCCAAAAAAACTTTTTGTAAAAGTATAAATTTTTTTTTACTGTGTATAGTCTACTGTGTTTGACAACATCGAAAAATATTTTTAGCAAATAAAATTCCTAATGCTGAGTGTTTATTACCATGAAAATCGAAATTATTTTCTTTCCAAATGAAAATAAAAGTTACTAGTTTTTATATGCTTTCCAATTGCGTTAGACAGAAAACTGCTAAAATCTTTCACTCTATATGGGCACATGCATAGTTAAGCATTATTTAAGTAATTCCTGGGTTCTGAAGTTATAGTAAATAAGGAGTAATTGTAGCTTGTGAAGTTCAAAATTTATTCAGCTAGTACCTTCAGTCGCAGAGGCATAAAGAATCTCTCTCCCAAACCTCATGGTATGGTAGTAACAAGAAATAAAATGTAAGTTTGTTTGAACTTCAAATCATAAATGTCATTTGTGATAATTTCCTGGTTACGCAATAGTTCATACATAAAGAAAAAACTTAACAGTTCTCAAAAGGCAACGGCACTTAATAAAATCTAAGCAAATTGGCTGAAACAAAATAATTTCTAAATGACTCAGCTTATAGTCCGTTCCCATGCTGACTTGAAGCTCACTCATGATGTCAAATCTGAGTTTAATTTAAATTACTGCCTCTTCTCAAACTGACTTAAAGCACTATCCCTGTAGTGCGCTAACAGTTATGATGGTGGTAGATATAAAATGCAGGCCACCATAGAATCTGCCGTGCTACTTACAAGTTTGACAGTTCAGGGAGCAAGAAAGAAAAATTGCTAAAGCCCTAGCTTTAAACAATGTCTCTCAGGCTCAGAGATATCAACTCACTTAAGTATAGAGCAAGAAATCCTCTCTTATGACCATACATGAACAAGTATTCAATAAAAATTATAACTTATTAAATTAATATTTACATGAAACGTGTGAGAGATTTCCTATCATATAAAATCCAGATTTAAAAAAAAATAAAAAAAAATATTTCAATCTGTTGGGGTCAGAATTAATAAATATGTAAATAAAACATCTAATTACCGTCAATTAATGTTCATATAAACAAATATTACCTTTAAGTGTATATTGAAATAATAGAATAAATAATTAACATAAAATACACAGTAATACTATTGCAGTAAAAACATTAATTTACGGCTGACATAGTTTCACCTTCTAAACAACGTACACAATATAACTACAAAGAGACTGAATATTTGAAATGGATATATATTAATTAATGTTTTGATATTTTTGTTTCATTTTGTGCAACAATGTTCGTCTCTTCATTACTGTTCATGTAATTTTTGTATCACGCTTCACATAAATAATACGAAACTTGATTTACTATCACTATTGCGAATTCTATCCTCTGGTGTATTTAGAACGACGTCTCTCGTGTTTAAAAATTTGTTTGGTAATAACAACAGCACAACTGCTTTTAATAAACTTCAATTTTTGCAAACACACCTTTCAGTTAGGGTAATGCGGTCAGTTACAAATTTTATGTATGCTCGTACAACGGATATAGACACTTTAAGAACCCGAGTAACTAATTGTATTTAATTGTTTTAAATTTCTTCCTGATTTTAGATTTTGAAAGATTAATTTTGAAAATGTTTTATTTGGGACTTAGATAATTACCGTACCTTTTATTACTCACGCTGTGTGTGAAATCTTAAAGCATATTTATGATATAGTAAAGCTAATTTACAATTTGAATTGTAAGTACCTCTCACAACATAATAAAGACTAAATATCTTCTATTATGAATTTAGTTGAATCATACGCAACTGATCGTAATTATAGTATGTCTGTAAAGAGACCTTGCCTGTGATTTGTCACACCCTACATTTGCTATAAAAATTAATAATTTTAATTAAAAATGAAAGTTTGCGCAATACAACTAGAGCAAAATATAATATTTCTTACACAGCTCGTTTCTCTTGAATGAGCCAATACGAGCGTAGACCAGAAGAGTTGTTCGAAGCCACTTATGAAACATGTTCAGAGTGAATAAAGACAAACATGTTTAGCTTTGTGGAGCAGTTACACGAGCTCCGAACATGTTCGGATCACATTCTCTTTTCGTTAAAATAAACTGTACTTTCATGAGTAGTTACGAACGACATATTTTCTCTGTTGTTTTCCCGTTGGCTACTTCAGTTACGATTTGTGTGCAACAAGCATGGCTGCTTTTTGATGCGACATTTTGCTCTCGTTAAATAAAATAAACATCTAGGTTTAAAGTGTTTTTGTTTTGTACGCCGGCAGAATCGCAGTTCGATGCAACATAAAAAAAAACACCTCATATTATCAAAGGTTCCAAGTTTCTTGAGGTAAGAAAGTTCATTAATTTAATTCGGTTTCGGCGTGTAGCTTCGAACATATGTTCAGATTCAAACGCTATCAAACATGGCTGCCGAAAGTGTTCAACTTAACATATTTAAGACCTGTAGTGTTACCATGGCCTACATTCTTAACTTGAATCAGTGAGAAATAAACCACTCCTGTGAAATTCCAGGCGTTTCGGTCATTAATGAGCAACTGAAGTTGGTGACTTTGTACTGATTGTGTCAGTTACTAAATCGTACTTATTTGAAAATGATTTTCACTTATTCTAGTGAATTTAACATATTCGTCAGTCAGAAACAGATTATCAACTGGAAATTAAGTGATTAACATTTACCTGATTGTAACCACTGACTCGAATTTAGAATGTAGAAAGCAGAGAAGTTGGAAACAAGTTAGGTTTCAGTGTAACGTTCCCTTCAGTTGAACATGCTCGAAGTAAACGTATTGAGGTTGGTTCACAATAAAAAAAACATAAGCACAGAACATAAAACATAACGCCTTAAGGCTGTTCAAGACTAGTGTATATCAGTACTCTCTCATATTCTTATGAAACTCGGAATATATGATCTGAATCACGTTAATAGACAGCTAAAGCGGTCGCAGAAACTGTATAAACTCTAGTGTGCGCTCCCCGCTCGTTGCAGTCTGAGGAAGGGCATAGAAGGATGAGGTTACGTCGCTTGAGCTCTCTACCCACATAAGAAAGGCGAGCGTAAGAAATCGTCGCGTCGCAGAAGGTGACGCACACTTGTTACTGCACACATACACCACAATGAGTCGACAATTCGCATTGCTATAAACTTGGTATTGTTGTAATCAGGATGCATACTGCTATTAGTCAAAAACAAAATATTTGAATAAAATAAAACTGTATTCGTTATTAGTCCACCTAAGACGTTGATATTTTTCAACATTAAAAAAACCTTATTTTCAGCAATATTTGAAAAATACGAAGATGCGTCCTTTACCGTTTTGATAACTTTTGTCCATTAGGCCGAGACATCTAATCTTAGAGTAAATTATTTTGTTTTAGTATGTCTGATAGTTTTCCTTAGTTGTATGCGCCCTTAGTCATACATATCTTAACTTAGACATGCTGTTATTTGAATACTACGCATGCTAACATTTATTCCATAAGAGGAAAATGCAGTCTCAAGTGACGTCTACAAAACTGACATAATTCAGCACTCAAATAATATTATTAATTTCACACTTGAACAGCCTTAAGGCCTTGTTACGAAGTTTTGCCGTGATTTCGAAAATATTTTTTTATTGCTACCCAATACTCATATAAAAATTTCGATCCACAGTTTTAACATTTATATATTATAATTTGTAGCTGAATTTTTTTGTAGAATTATACTGAACTGTTTTTTTTTTAGATTTCATTACCCAAAGTACTACGTTTTTCGTCGTGAAAATAAGCAAAAATGAAGAAAATTATTTTTTTGCTTGCGAATGGTATATTATTTAAAAAAAAAAAAAGCGTCCACAGTATTGTGCATCGTGTGATTGCACATTGACTCAAATTTTTTCAAAACTTTTGGTTAAAAAATTATTTGAGTTATTGGCACCAGTCTGAAAAAAAAAAACTCGGGAATAAGCCCTTAAGCAATTTTAGTTCATAACTGGATTCTTACTTTTATGTTTAGCCAATGAAATTTTTTTCGACAAATCTGAAATATTCCTTACTGTATAAAAGTCACCTGAAGGCCATTTAAAACATATTTGAAGCGGAATCGTATTTAGAGATAACCGGAAGTACAGAAACAAAGTTCCTATAAACTGCACATCATAAAACATTATTTACGATACAGAAACATAGCTTCTAACATTAAAATTACTTATTATAGCATTGCTTTGTTTTCGTGTAATTTTAGTTATTAAACCAAACATGACGGACATTCACAAAATACTTTGCTGTGGTTGGTGACGCATAAGAAATTAAATATTACCATTTCCAATGTCAGCATCACGGCCGTAGAACAACATATCTGGACATTTGCTTAGAAACTTGACCCCCTTGTTGTTTGGCCGATTCACCAAGTTAACGAGAGTGTTGTACGTCTTTAGCTCTGCAATCAGTGCGGTCGAGCTCAAACTCCGACAACTTCCCTCACACTTTTTCCCAGTGTTTACTCTATAAAGATAAACAATTTATCAAAACATACTTTTATATCAATTTATGAAATACTTCCTTCGCTCAAAATCCTAAAGCATGGCTCCAGCAATCTTTGATTACTTTATAATTTTAGCACTGGAAAAAATTTGGTGGAGTTTGAGCCCGACCACCATGATTGCAGCGCCAAAGACGCACTATACTCTCTGTAAATTAGTGAACTACAGCCAAACAACAAGGGAGTCAAGCAAAATACATTGGTGGACAGGCGAGTGTCCAGACCTGTACTTATACGACCGTGGTCAGCATCTCTATGCACACAACCATTTTTTTGGTTTTGTGAATCGGTAGGTTAGAATACACAGAGGTTAGCTTTTGTGCGAACGACCTATGTTCTATGCTTACTGTTATGTTATCAATGAACGACTTGAAATGAGGCGGTGCTTCAGTCTGGTGTGGCGACATGCCCTGTACGTGGGGTGTTCACCACAATTGCCTCACTCTATATTCAAACAGAGGTCTACACAATATTTCATATTAAAAGGGCACATCGCTGGAGGGGCCGTTTGCTAGAATACTAATTCTGTGTATTGTGAAAGTAAGCCAAAATCAATAAAGTTAAATATTTATTATATAGCATAAATATATTACAACACACTAAGTTTTCTATCTTGTTTATGCACCGGTGCTATTATCAGTAAAACAAAAACAGATCACAGTCTATAATAAACAATTCACTAACTAATAGCTAGAGCCACGATTTTATGGCGAACAGATTTTTGCAACATTTGGTTTCCATGCCTTATGTTGACATCCGCAACTCTGTTTCATGGTCAGTGGTTGGACGTTTGAACTGTCACAAGTCTTGAGGTTCTACTGACAAATCACAGACGTATAAGAGACGTGTCTGAACAAAGACACGCTGCCAATAGCCGTGAAGCAGAGCTGCCGAGGTGCACGCGAGACACTGGAACTAAATGTTGCAAAAATCTTTTCGCGGCAAAATCGTGGCTCTACTAATATGCCCACTATTAACTGAAAGTCTTAGACACAGTTTGATTCAGTTCGCCACAAAAAAATATTCTGTTGGTCAAAACGTTACGTTCCTCAAATCACTCGCAAGGTCCAGCCCGATTACAGTGGCTTACATAAAGTTGCCGGCGCATATCTGGTTTAACTATGATCGCCGAGCCTACGTAATTTAAAGTCAGTCTTGCCGCGAGGCCTCGTGTCCTATACTATTCCTGGCGTGTATCACACTGCTCAATGTTACGGTAGAAGTCGACATCCATGGTGTTTGCAGGAACTCCTCACACCTGGACACTTTGCCGACAGCCACAATTAATATACACTTAAAAAAGAGTATAGTTGTAGGTACCATACTTCTGTTAAAATAGGGACAACAAAACAGTTTGGTTGTTGGTACTACTCTGGACAGTTCCTTGAACAATCTGTTTTGTAGAAGTTACCATCTGGTGTGTAAAAGCAACGAAGCTCTTAGTTTCGTCTACAAAATAGATTTTTGAAGGAACTGTCCAGAGTAATACCGACAACCAAACTGCTTTGTTATCCCTATTTTAATAGAATTTTGGTACCTACAACTTCACTCTTTTTTTCAGTGTAACTAATCTTGCTTAACTTAGTAAATAAGTGAGGCATAATGCCCCGATCACACACACTGTAAGTGCCAACTTTAAATCTCCACGCCGTCCACCACGGCACAGTCCGTGACGTCTACATCGGGTGCTTGTTGCTAACCAAATCCTCGGCGCTCGCGTACGACACACATCGTCTGCCCGCGGAAGTAGTGCTCCACGCGGTCACTTTTAACTAAACTGACGTGGGCTATAGAAGTGGGCTAAATTTAATACTTTAAGTGGGATTGATCCCTGTCAGATATGTCTTACGGTTTTTCTTATAAATCAGGGAATAGACACATTGTTTTACTTTTTTCACGCTGACAAGGCATAGTTTATTGTTTCATTCACTGTTTGGGATCCATATGGCATTGTTTCTGTTAATGTTGCAGCCTCTGTAGTCGCTCCCGTAAATAAAGCAATTTTTCCTTTTCAGCTGTTTCCCCGTTGCAAAATAATGAATATATTATGGTTACAGCAATCACAGAAAATCGTTTAAGTTTGTATCTTTGCCTTGTCTCGACAAAAATTTTGATACTTCGACTGGAACAGAAGTTATCGAGATGAAACAGATAAATCCAAGTTGGTAGGGATCAATACCCTTTTACGTATGGCATGAATATGCTTAACCCTAATTTAAACATAGTACAATAAAATATAAAATTGTCAACTAATCTGCCCTTTAATATAATACTAATTACTGAAGATATATTCAAATCAAATCTAGTAACATCCTGGGGTCACTACGCACAGGGTTGTCAACTGCAACAAGGCAAAAACCCTGAGACAACACTAGTTGTCTCACTGGTGTAGGATACCTACCTCCATGGATATCACAACCGAACACAACCTTCATACCGGCATTTGGCTTCACGTGTCCCGGATGAGATATATGTAAAGAAAAATTGATTATTTGTTTGGAATTTGCCGCTTTTTCAGGTAAACATTGATCTTATGCATTTGTGTATCTTAACCATGAAAAGAAACTAATGTTTTTTTACACTTGCGTGCAAGTCTTTGAGTGCACAAAATTTTTTGGTTTCTGCCATCACCATCCTACAAATCAGAATTTTTGTAAACAAACTTTGTTTCCACAGTACTCTTCCCTGCTGTATAACGTCAGAGGGCGTGTACTTCAAGTCGTCCATTGTGAACTCACCTTCATAACAACCGTGTAGCAGCGGCCAAAGACCACCCCCCTTAAGCAAGCCGATATTTACGAACCTTCGTTACCTTCGTCTCGCTTGTTAGAAACGCGATACACGGAGAGGATTAGCCCTATTTTCTGCGCCTCGCTGGGAAAACAGCACTGTGTTTCACAAGGGAAAGAGCGGAAGAAGACGGACAAGGGGAGTAGAGAGGGGAAGGTGATAAAGCGAGGAAGAAGGAACACGTTGCCCACGATGGACTCACGGAATGAAAGACCGCGACAAAGGAAGGCAGATGTGGCAGCGAACGAGTTGCGAATTCCGACGGAAATACGTTAAACTTTCAACCCGCCTTTCCAGCGGTGTCGTGGCATAAGTAAAGAGAGGGTTCACTGACCTGAAGGCTAGCCTACACGAATGTATGTGTATTCAAGCAGACAACAGCTGTTCGTTGCTGCTCGCTGATACAGTGAAATGGGCCTACATATAGTTTCAATGTTATTATTAGTTCTTCGACTTTAAGGTGGTGTTAAATAAGTCAACGGCCAATTGTGAAAGTAGTACAAACTTACAGTTGCTTGAATTCTAGTTTGCGCATGAAAGAAAACGTAAATTTATCATGTCTCGAGGCACAAGTCAAGTGCGCATAACACGCCGTCTAATGGGGCTCTTTGATGAACGCGTGGTCAAATGAGCACATTTGCCTGGGAGCCTTCTATCAGGTGCATGGTGGCGTTCAGGAGTTTTTTTTTTAGCAAGCTTGAATCTTCTATTTGAGAAACAACATAAGTAAATTTGTGGTAGTTGTAAATTTGTACGCAGGTAAATACACGGATGATTTAACCATATTAACCGTCATATGCGAGTGTAACTATGAGTTCATTTGACTAGCACCATATTAAAAGATGATGGTTAGAGATGATGGCATATCGCGAGAAAACGTGACTATTTTCTGGGTTCTAACGTACGTCAACTTACGAAAGATGACTGACTGGCTTTCGCTTGTGAGTAGAGCTGTTGCCCTATTTTACTGAGGCAATAAGAATACCGCTATTGTAATATTTGATGCCCATTATTGGTATGCAGACAACTACGTTGTGTCAGACGTATATCACCCAATCATTAGAGTCCGGTAGTTATCGCGAAAAAAATTTTTTGCCCCACTTTGTTTCAGTGCCTTACGTGCACACCTGCAGCTCAACGTCATTGCTATTGACAGAGTGTTTTTGTGCAAGGTCGTTATTCATTTGACTCTGCCAACCAGTTCATGGATAACTGCCACAACTCACGTCTGTGATTTGCGGGTTTAACCTCCACATGCTGGGTGTTATGGCATCCAATCGCTGACCACATAGCAGAGATGCAGGTGCGCACGTGAGACACTGAAACAAAGTGTTGCAGAAATCTTTTCGCGAAAACTACCGGGCCCTACCAATCATAGGCTACATGTAGCAGGAAACCACAATGGGTTCAAGGGTATGTTGGCACAACATTTTTTCACGATATACTATTATTAGAGAAGGTGATTTACCGCGAGAATGTTTTCTGCCAGCGTATTCTTCAAATCAGTGTATCGTCCTGCGTCATGTATTGTTGGCCGACGGTTATATGACACAGTCTGTTGTTTACAGACGAATGACAGACGTCCAGTAGTAGTGCACCAGAGTTATCATTGGCCCAGTCAAACAGGGACTCTCCAGTAACGAAATAAAAGCGTCAGAAATGAATACATTACATTGAAGCGTAGCAAACAGTCAACTTTTCCCGCGAAAAATCATCATCTCTAACTATTATGTCTAATGCCGGTGTATCGCGAAAATTATTTGTGCCAGCATACCCTTGAACCCACTGCTATCCGCAAACATAGGTGGTGCTTGCTGTATACGATACCAATAGCTATGAATAGAGCCCACAATTTTTGGTGAAAATATTTTTGCAACAATTTGTTTCAATGCCTTATGTGCACATGTGCAGCTATGCTTCGCGGTCAGTGATTGGTTGTTTTGAATTCTCAGCGTCTCGGGGTTCTACCCGCAAATTACAGACGGTCGGTGTCGCAGTAACCTTATTAATGTTGGCGCAAGTCAAATGAGCCACGTCTGTGCGATTATTAGAGACACTGGTAAATCGCGGGAAAAGTTGATTGTTTGCTAGACCCCAACATGCTATGTATAACATTTAAGGTTTTGCACCTTTATTGGCTATCGGTTATATGAAGCACTGTGTCCCTCTTCAACAGACCCAGTTAGAACTGTACAGTTATAACACAGAACATGCGTGATTAGTCAGAAAACTGTTCGCACGTGTCACGATTGAGATACTACAGTTAATTGGAGACTATGTTAAATATTTTCGCGATTTTCCAGTGTCTCTAGCGATTATATATTCTGCTAATAATCAGGAAGCAGACCAGTAGATAAACGCGTAAGGCATTGAAACAAATTGTTGCAGAATTCTCTTCACCAAAAGTCGTGGTCTCCAGATTTAGTTCGTAATATAACCGGCATAGGTACTAGTAATATTTAGTTAATTATTTTAAAAGAACTATCCCATCATCGTCCGAGACATGTATATATTCCGTAAGCCAATTGAAGTCAAATTTAATAAAAAATATATATGTATTTGAAAATCGCTGTTACTTAGAAATAGCAGGACATCGAGTTGATTACAAACGCTCAAACAAAACAAATAGTTAAGTAACGACAAGTTGGCAAAAACATACCTAAAGTAATGAACACTAATTATATTGCAACAAATTTAGTTTGACTTCAGTGCATGATTAAGTGACTGTTTATTGGGTATATACGTCCAAGAACTATACACATCAAAATTTTATGACCTCACAAGGTAGCCATTTTCGGACATTTACTTTTCGATCCTATTTTAAGTTAAAAATTAAATTCTTACAAAAATACCTAAAATTAACGGTAGTGTACTGATCAAATGAATAACAATTTTAAACATAAGTTTAAAACATTTTACTAGATTACTGCTTCTATTCAGTACGAGAATATTACAGAACAAATTTTAATGATTTTAGCAGTAGCATTTGAGAAGGTCTAAAAATAAGTATGTGTACGTATACACACTTTCAAATGCAACCAAAACAATTTGTATTCTTTGAATAATATTTTAAAAATTGTTGTATTGGAGCCTCGCCTGTTCAAATAAAGTTATAGCCTATCTAGTGAGACAGAATAAGCAAATATGTACTTAATAATTCTGTAAACGTACTGTTTAAAAATACAATTAATAGAAGAATTACAGCAATACATGAAGACCAACATTGTACCGGTGATTTAGTGTAATGGAATAGTGAATTGTTTGATTTGATTTGGCTGTAACAAATATGAAGCAATAAGTTATTTTGTTTAGTAATTTTTAGAATTTATTTTCTTCGCATGCGACATCTGTCGGTGATAAAATAACAACAACCTAGTAGTTACTCATATGTTTCCACACTTTTCAGCCCAGAGAAACGATTCAAGTAATTCAACGCATGAAATTTACTAGCAAGATTCATTAAATTATTTCACTCTAGTTTTTCAGTTTGTTATTGCCAGTTATGTTATCATCGCCTGCCGTTTTCCTCGTGGTGAAAACTGCATGAGAGCAGCGAATATCATTGCAATAAATAATAAACGAACGTTGGAGTAGTAGTCGCTACTGATAACACAGTAACATCACTATTCACTAATTTAGCGAACGGTAATGAAAGTAACATATCTCGCACTCAAGTTTATTTGTATTGCGTTATCTGCCGATAAGTTTTCTTCTGTAGTTGTGAACATCTGTGATAAGTAATCAAACATAATAAGGACACAGTGCTGCGAACGTTGAACCTATTAATAGCACTTATACAAATTTATCATACTAGTAGATCTATATATTTAAAGAGTCTCATGCATGTGGCATCTTTGCTTCATAAAATAACAGAAGGTTTTTATGGATAATATTTTCATATTTGTTGACTAAAAACACATTTAGTATGATTTTTTTTAAATTGGCAGTAATAATTATTATCGCCAGCTCTGTTGGATGAAATAATGCCAATGAGATGCACATGGACAAAAATAGCGCCAGGAAATTGATAAAATAGCAGATAGCAATATTAAATTATTTTTTATTTAGAACATCTGTAACTAACCTACGGGAATATAATCATTTGCATCAAGTTTACGTTGGCTAGCATGATGTAATTACAATATGGTATTTAAAATTTGTTTGTATTAAAAAAAGTTATTACAGTTCATCCCACCAATAAGTAATGGACGATCACGTCTTTATTTGGCCTAACAAGAGGCGGACACAAAAAATGGCTGAAAAAAAAATTACTACCCATACTTCAATAGAGTTTATTTCACAGTGAACAGCCTCTTACATTGCACACGCTCTGTCATCATCTACCGAAACGCTGTTCTTTGTCCGCGAACAAATTCAACAGCATACGATCTGACAGATATGAAAAAAACTGTAACTGTATGGCGATATCAAGTGTCGACTCTTTTTTTTTTTTTTTTGAAAGCTGTGCACGCTCTTTTAAAACTGACAGAAGTACCAACTGTAAAGGTTGCTCGTGACAACGTGAGCACTGTCAAAACCAACCTTTAAAAAAAGATATATACGTATCTGTTCACAGCTTTGAATAAGTGCTACAGTACACATGTATAGGTGGCAGGCATCCATATCAATTTAGAAGCAGAAAATTAATATAAATTGATTCCAGTACTTGGCGCCATACAATAGAGCGTGATACACGTTCATTCCTTCTGGAGCGATGTTAATTTTTATACAAGTAAGCATCGTAATTAGTATGTGGGGGGAAAAAGTATAGATTCTTACTGATACGATTCCACTCAAGTGGCACATGAGGTAGATTCTTAGCAATCATAATTTTGCATACGTCAGATTGATAAAAAGTGGATCAAGTAGACTTTGAACAGAAATTGTCGCCATTATAAAACGATCAATAGCCAGAATGAAATAATACTATCTTCGGTAACTAACGCCCCGGCAGCCAGAAACCCTAACCTAAAAAATTAAATTGTACAAGCAAGTGCTTACGGCTTCAAAAGTTTTAAAAATTATCTTTACGTTCCTGTTATAACTTGAAAATGACTTTCTGTTTCAATTGTAGCTGAAAACTAATTTTGGTGAAGTATACCTACAAATTACACCTCGGATAAATACAACTTCACGAGAGCATCATTAAGGAACAATTTATGTCTAAAATGAGAAAAATATATCCGGAGCAAATATAAAAATAAAAATATGACGTTGAAAATTTATGTAGACTGTGCCCTTAAATGTTGAAAGTAAAAACTCGTTTTACTACAATGGGTACATTCCTTTGGGACATTGTGCGTGACAGATTATAATTATTTAATTTTTCCACGCTGTTACACACGGCTGGAGGGAAATAAAATATTACCAACACACATTTTGGATTTGTTTCCCAACATCTGTATTTGTAGTCCTGTAATTAAAAATCACTCCGATAAGCACTATACGCAAACAAATAGTGGTGATATTGTATATTGTGGTAATTCAGTTTGTCTCTTTAGCAACGTGTTTAATGTGCTCAGTAAAAAATTCTGTTATTTTAAGGCATTGCAAATTATTATTTGTAAAGTAAATTGGAGAAAATGACACTACGTTACTTGAGAAGGAATACGAGAGAGTCAGATTACCTTCAAATATCATTTTACCAAATTCAGTTTTTTATAAGCAGTGAAATAAAAAAACAGTTGTTTTTACTACGTGCTTACATATTTAAGGGGAAGCTACCAAGGAAGTTTTGTTTTAGATCCAGTATAACTGGGCGCGGCTCATCTCAGTTTTCAACGTCTTTGTTTATTTTTATATTTGTACCAGATATATATTTTATTTTAGACATAAATTGTGATAAAATCTTCCGCTTAGGACACCTTTGTATCTCTCATAGTTTTTGCGTAATGATTCGTAAACGTCAAAATTTCCACTTTACTGTTTTATGTACGCCACTAAAACCAACTGACATACCAAACCGACAAAAATTTACAGTGTATAACAATGTTGTAGACTATGATTTGCCACATACAAAAAAACTAAATACTTTTGTATTTAGTAAAAAATGCCGAATTTCGAAATGAAAATTAAAAAAAAATATCAACAATTATTTAAAAATTCAAATCATATTATTTTGTTTATATACATCTGAAATCATAGCCTACAACATTATGTTATAGTGTGACTTTTTTCATTTTGAACGTCAGTTGGTTTTAGTGGCGAACTTAAAACCGTAAAGTCCAAATTTTGACATTTACGACGCCTTACACGAAAACTATGAGCGATACAAAAATTTTCTAAGAGGAAGATTTAATCAAAATATATGTATAAAATAAGAAGAAAATCTGGTACCAATATAAAAATAAAAAAAGACGTTGAAAACTGAGGTGAACTGTGCCCATAAAGTGGCTGCCTGGTAAAGGGTGTGTTTATATATGTGAGAGGCGAAAATCGAGCAACGTCGGCCGGCACATGTATTGTGATATCGCTTCTACGCCCGGAGTCGTAAACGCGCAGTAACGTTTTGACTGTGGTACTTTAAGCTGTGACTCTATCATTTTATTGAACGTGTCACTGTAGTGAAATCCAATGTACTTGTAGACCTCAATCTCGAACAAATCCGTTACGTATATCTTGAGAAACAACCGCGTAGAATAGTAGATTTTAGCCAAGTTCGACCGCTTAAAAATAATACTTCCAATGTCCGTGGTGTCCTGAAAGTCACATTCACAAGTAGTTTAAAGTGAGTTCTCTTTTCGTAGATAAGCATTGTGGTCGCGTGTTTACTGGTTCTAAGAAAAAACGTAACTCCGAACACACTGCACGCAGTTCGAGCGCCATCTAGGCGGCCGCCTTAAGGGCGCGGTCTACCGCAATTTTCATTACCATTTTTTAATTTTTTATTTGTACCAGACATTTTTTTTATTTTAGACACAAAATGTGACTAAATTTGGCTCTCATGAAATTTTTTTATCTCTCGTAGTTTTCGCGTAATGGCTTGTTAAAGTCATATTTTACATGTTTCCGTTTTAAGGACTACACTAAAACCAACTGATATACCAAACTAAAAAAAAAAAATCACAGAGGATAAAGACATTGCAGGCTACAATGTCATGCTCATAAAAATAAAGAATAAACATTATTTGTATTAAAAAAACGCTGAAACTGAAAATAAGTATTTAAAAAATCCAATAATTATTTTTTTAATACAAATAACTTTTATTGTATATTTTTAAGAGCGTGACATTGTAGCCTGCAATGTCTTTATCCACTGTGATTTTTTTTAGTTTGGTATATCAGTTGATTTTAGTGTTGTTCTTGAAACAGAAACATGCAAAATATGAATTTAACAAGCCATTATGCGAAAACTATGAGAGATAAAAAAATTAATAAGAGCCAAATTTAGTCACATTTTGTGTCTAAAATAAGAAAAAAAATACATCAGGTACAAATAAAAAAAAATGTGATGTTAATTGTAGTAGAGCGCGCCCTTAATGTATGTATTATTGTTAGAGGTACGTAAATTTCTCAGTTAAATTCCACTTCAGGTTGAACGCCACTTATGTATATTTCATTGTCATATCTGTGACTTGCTGGCGGCTGTTATGAACCGCCTTTGACTACTGCAAGCCAGTAGAAAATAAGGAAATAATGCGAAGTGCTATCGCTTGCTACCTGCTTGTACGGTTATAAGCCAGTACATAATCGATTGTGGCCAGTGGGTGTATAGAACTGAGAAGTCTAGGCTGCTGCCAGATGAATCCGCGAAATTGACGTACCTCTAATGATGGTTTATCGTGGGAAAACTTGACTGTTTGCTGGGTTTTAACGCACGTTCAGCTTGCCAGAAGATAACTGGCTTTTGCTTGTACATGGAGCTGTTGCCCTATTTGACTGAGCCAATAAGAAACCAGTTGTTGTAATACTTGATGCCTGTTATTTGTCTGCAGACAGCTATGTTGTGTCAGACGTACATCATCCAACCATATGATCTTTGAAAGAACTGTGCAATGGGAGTGCATGACTGAATTTATTTACTCGGACATACTCCATTGCGAAATAAATGACTGTCAAAAGAAAACTAAAAATAAGACATGGAAACATAAATAAGCAGAGTATGCTTTAGTCATCCGGATACATACACAACATGAAATTCCAAAACTGGAATCTTGTCAGATAAAACAAGGAACCAACAGAAAATAAAATAAATAATATTATATTTTTGTTATTTCTTTTATTTTCTGTTTGTTCCTTGTTTTACCTGACCAGATTCCAGTTTTGGAATTTCATGTTGTGTATGTATCCGGATGACTATAGCATACTTTGCTTATTTATGTTTCCTTGTCGTATTTTTAGTTTTCTCTTGACAGTCATTTATTTCGCAATGGAGTATGTCCAAGTAAATAAATCCAGTCATCCAACCATATGTGTTGCAAGAAACTACAGTATTTTCAATGGTATGTTGGAAGAAAACATTTTCGCGGTATGCCATCACCTCTTGTCGTTGTTTATTCTAAGTGACCTTGAGGACTCTAAACCAATGGCTAGAGAGAGGAAAAATTCGCTGCTTCACTGACCTGGAGGCTAGTCTCCAAGAAAATATGTGTATTCAAGCAGACAGCAGCTGTTCTTTGGCTGCTAGCTGTCACAGTGAAATGGGCCTGCATATAATTACAGTGTTATTATTGGTTCATCGACTTTAAGGTGGTGTTAAACAAGTCAATAGCCAATTGTGAAAGTAGTACAAACTTACAGTTGCTTGAATTCTAGTTTGTGCCAGAAAGAAAACGCGAAATTTTCATGCCTCTACTAATGGCGGACAAGCATAAAAACACTCAAGGACTCGCGCGCTACGTCGTCAAATGTACAACTGTCCACTCACTGGAGCAGCAGACAATGTAGGCTACACGTAACTGAGGACATATTGTACACAGGACTTTGGAGTCCAGCCTGCTGATCGTTGAACCCTCGACATATCCGTGACTCTAATTATTTTGTGACACACACACAAGACACATTCTGTAGTTCACAAGCAATCCTATAAATCCTCTGTGGCGCAGTCACACGTGATTTCATGCAAGGAGTCTCTCCAAGTCTCTTTAACAAGCAAACTCTGCCAACTTGCCGATGAGAACTACAACGACAGTACTGATGGAAAGGAAGTTTAATGGAGGAGTGCAATGGGACACTTCTAAATTGTTTGATACACATTAACTCTGCTAGTGAAGAAGAGGGCGCTATTTCAGAGTAAGACCGCGACAGATGTGATAGAGGGTGAGAAAGGATGGGACGAGAGAGAGAGAGTGTGTGTGTAACCTAGTTTCGACGGAGAGCAAATCTCTGAGGAATCACAACTTGTCCAAATGTCTGTATAAAGGAATAAAATCGAAACGTCTGTATTTTCCGAGTTCTAAAGAATGTTTAATATAATTATTTCGAAAGCTTCCAGGAAACTCACATGTACTACAAGTTTTTTATACAGTAGGAAATTACGAGATAATTGGATTACTTCTTCTTTTTTAGTATGTGTGCTGATACAACCGAACAAAAGCTTCAAATTACGGCTGTAAGGGGGTGGCGCCCAGAGAATGGATAAAAAACAAACAACAAGACCATTCATATATGATAAACTAGCTGGCCGGCTGCGGCTTTGCCCGCGTGAAATTATGTAATGTAAACAGTAACAAAATATGTGATGAAGGCATTTAACAGCTAGCTAACTCAATAACAGCGTACTATAAATTGTCTTAGCTCAGTGTAAATAGCGCGCGCAATATGCTCGTATGATGTTATAGTAATTCCCATCGCAAAATCTTGCACGAGATACGAACCCATAACCCCACCCCTCCCACGCCTCAAACTTTATACAATACCTGAGTGAATGCTTAATGGCGTGCCGAGATAACTCTTTCGTATGTACAGACTACAGTCCAAAGAGGTTTTATTTATGAGTAGGTTGGCAAAAAGAAACAACTGTAGAATTATTTCTTAGTGATCATTCTCTTTTTTCGGTAGACTGTAACATTTTACTACTTTTCACCTACTTAAATTTCGAATTTCATAAAATCCTGAATTTGATTGTAGATATTTATATAAGTTTCATTCTTATCAAAAAATCATCTCGATAACTCAACGGATATAAGCAGTACGGATGATTATTTGAAAACAGTGTTAATTTTTTAACAGCTTTCAAGAACGAATTTCGAAAAATCCTAAAATCTCTTTTTAGGTATTTATTTAGACATCATTTTAAAGAAAAAAAATACCACACTATTTGAAATGATTTAGGAGAAATCACGGATTTAAGAAAACACATTTTATGACTTTTCACCCTCTTAATTATCAAATTTCGAAAAATCCATCCTTATTGGGTGTCTACGGGCTAAGGGGAAGCTTCCATCAAAATGTCATGGTTCTAGGTCTAGCGGTTTGGGCTGTGCGTTGATGAGAGAGTGAGTGTGTCAGTCAGGACACTTAATTTTATATACAATATTACGATTTATGCTTGAAAAAAATTCAATAAACAACATCACCTCTGCTACCAGCTATTATACAGTGAAGGGAGTGAAGTGACGCAAGATTATTATTCACACAATGCCAAGTCACACAGCTTTAATCGATGACCCCTGCACAAATAAAGCGGCTTTGCAAATTACTTAATCACGTTTAAGATAGGTACATAAAAAGGTGCAATGTGAACACGCGTGCTAACTAGAATGTTAATTAAATATGCAAATGAAGTGCTAGAGTAGGCACGCAAACAAACGAGATTCAACAATGGAGATTTCAAGGAATTCAAATATAATGGAACAATCAGCGGCCATAAACACAGGCGACAATAGAGACCCACCACGGGATTACAAAGCAGGCGCATCTAAAATAATTACACCTGAAGGGCGTATTTCAAAAGTCACTCGGGGCAAAATCCGTACGAAAACCAAATTTTACATTCAATTAAAGCTAAGGGTAGTGAAAAAGTCCCAGCTGAAATTAGCGATCGTTGGGATTCAAAATGCTAATCCGCACATTGAAAGAAAAATATTGTTGTAGGTACCATAATTTTCTTAAAATAGTGACAACAGTCCAGTTTGTTTGTCGTTACTATTTGCATTGTTCCCCTAACAATCTGTTCTGTAGAAGTTAAAATATTATATGTAAAAGAAAGATGCTGTTTCCTCCTCTTACAGAACATACTGTCACTTCTACAGAACATATTGTTATGGGAACAAAGCAGATAGTAACGACAACCAAACAGGAATGTTGTGTCTATTTTAACAAAAGTATGGTACCTAGAAACAATACTTTTCTTTCAGTGCAGGTTGCAAAACTGATTAAATACTGCAGCAGGTCACGATCTCATTCAATATTGTCAAGGTACAATATGATCCCGCAACAAGATACACTGAAAAAAATACTTATTTGTCACTACAAAATGTTTTATCATTATGGACCTTACCAGATTTTTTTTGTGATGACTACTAAAATTTTTTGCTGTCTCCAATAAAGTTTTGCATTGACTACCAAAAATTTTTGTAACCACTGCAAAAATATATTGTGAGGTCCATAATGACAAAACATTTTGCAGTCACCACCACAAAACCGTATTTTCTGTGTACAAGTATTCGGGAGTTATTTTGACCACAGGAAAGAATTCAAAAACACATACGTTCGTAACACTATTCGCATTTGGCCTATGATACAGGATGAGTAAATAAAAATACCCCAACTTTGAAGGCCTGTATTAACACAACCAAACAACTTACAACGTTGGGTGACCACTCAAATGAAACTATGTGACTGCCACGAACAGCGTGAGCCACATCGTCGCGATACTCAAACTCGTTCCACACTCATACCGGCATATCCTTAAGGTGCCTATACTCCGTCCACTCTAAGGTTGCAGCAGAAATAAAAATTGCTAACGAAGTAAATCAAAGCAATTGAATTATGTCTTCATTCCTAACATTGTGATTGTGCCGTTACAAACTTACTTGTATTTTCCAATAATTAAAATGAAATTTATGCTGTGCAAAAATTTTATTGTCATTCACTTGACTGAATTAGCTGCAACCTTAGAATGGATAGGGTATATCTACCTCCGATTGAAAGGCATTGCAGCGAGTCACAAGTATTTATATTTGGAAGAAGCATCTCAACGCGCATTGCGTTTGTACACCTATGAAAATAAAACACATTTCAAACAATGTTTCTATCAGTTTAAAAAAAGGATCGCTTATTGGAAACACGATTTTCAAGACTCTCGAATTGGCTAAAAACAGCGTTTTTAAACTGCCGTATGTAGGAAAATTCCAGTCGGATTCGAAAAACATAGTAATAAAAAAAAGGCGCTGAAATTTGAACCATAAAAATAGTAAATAAAATGACTGGATTTATTTACTTGGACATACTCCATTGCGAAATATATGACTGTATAAAGGAAACTAAAAAAATAATACAAGAAAACATAAATAAGCAGAGTATGCTGACTGCTTGAGGAAAACTACTGTGTTTTGTTTCGTCTCATCATTTGTGTCGTTTGTTGTTTTTCTGTTTGTGCCCGACATATTTGTGTTTTGTTTAGTCTCATCGTTGTTTTGTTGTATTTCTGTTTGTGTTTTTGTCTCGTCTCATCGTTGGGTCGCATGTCAACTTAGCTATTTTCATATTCTTGTTATTTCTTT
>PNEQ01013405.1:0-38944 GCA_003012365.1 Medauroidea extradentata
GCGGGAGACGTCGGCTAGGCATCAGTTTTGTATACTATTGAATATAGATACTCTTGTCTCGGGTGCCGGACGCGGGAGACGTCGACTAGGCATCAGTTTTATATATTATTGGATTAGAGACTCTTGTCGCGTGTGCCGAACGCGAAGGACGTCGGTGAGGCATCATTGTTTTTATTGTAGACACACCTACGTAAAGTGATGCCTCGCGAATTTAAGAAGTCTGTGTGAAATTGATTTTATAGATTGGGCTATAAAATATCGGTTATGCTTTATAGCATAAAAAGAGATTTAATATTCAGTAATAGCGACTCCTGTACTCTGGCGCATCGGGTCTTAAACCCTACGTCACCAAGAAATACAACCAATCGCTTATTTATTTGACCTACAGCAAGTAACTTATTATACTAACTCTATACTCGAACTGTACCATTGCAGTGCAGGTAAATACGAAAAGCAACGAGTCAGTAGCAGAGATAAACGTTGCAAGTTTTTAATGTATGTGTTCTTTTTTTTTAAATTCAGTGACCATTTGTTTCTGGCACGAGGCGTGGAGGGGGCCTCAACACCCTCCCCAGCATAACACGTGCGTAGGTAACGTATCTGCCTTTGTGTGAGGAGGCAGCCACGTGGTTGTCAACCAGACCCTGAGAGCACAAGATTCCAGTGTCTGCCCGGGCTAGTTTTATTTTCACGATGTACTGGCGCCCTATTATGGCAACAACACTCCACTTTTCACGTTTTCGACCACATGTCTCGAGCCGCTCGAGTGTTCCGACACGCTGTCCGCCTCCTCACACCCATATTGGCTACGTCACTTTCTCCCTCCCCCCTCTCTCTTCCTCTCACTCTTTCTCTCCCTTTCCATCTCTCTTCCAAAGGAGTTGTATATGTGAAATAGAAAAAAAGCCATGTCTCATATTTAATTCATGCATATTTTATTTTCACCCCTTTATGTACATCATATATTATTCTAAGCAAAAAAATTAATAAACTGCAAATTCAATTTTGTAACCATGATTTCAAAAGGACTGTGTAAACCA
Organism: Medauroidea extradentata; assembly: GCA_003012365.1. Taxonomy (NCBI): domain Eukaryota; kingdom Metazoa; phylum Arthropoda; class Insecta; order Phasmatodea; family Phasmatidae; genus Medauroidea; species Medauroidea extradentata. Next base: position 1,041 of record PNEQ01013405.1, read on the forward strand.
GTTTCATTAAGGCTCTACACATAATTCTGGTTAATACAGATAATAAAAAAACTACATATTTTGAACGTAACATAGACTACAAATTAATTCTGAGATGCTCATTTGTATATTTAAGTTATACTGTTGCTGTCAATGCCTACATAAATCTTTCTTTAATGGCTGTTGATACTATTTATAACTAACATGTTTTTCTGAACATATTCATTATAAAATTATTCCAATCACATAATGATGTCAGTTTTCTTGTTATTAGCTAATCTAATTTTATATCAGTATTGTTATCAGTCAGTACCCAAATATTATTTTTGTTCAATTTACTTTACAGATATATTTATTAAAACTGAGAAAAACAATTGTATTATATCTAAATGTATGAGTTAACTCGTACAGTAGTTTTTGAAATACATGAGCATTTTGGATCAGTATTTTGGTTCTAGATCAGAACATACACAAAATATGACTCACAAAAATGAAATGTTCCAAAAATGGGGTGCAGCAGCAGATACAGTTATTAACAAAACACACACTTAAATATTAATTTCTTTCTTGTGCTTCGTGAGCCACTGTACATGTTCGAGCTGTGTAATATCAACATAAAAAATTAATAGCAACAGTAAAATTTTACTGTAACTTGAACAACACTTAAATTACCTCACAAATACAGGTACTTTATTACCGAACAAACATGGTCAATATCTCGTAGAGATGAACGTATGCACACAATAAGTAAAGCCTCCAGTTATTGCCAACGTTGAACTACCATATATACCTACATACACAGTACTGCATTCATTTTACTGCATAACCTGTGCCTCTTTGTTTCTACATACATTACCATTTTCTCCACTTAACATCAGCATTAAAATTCAGAAAAAAAAAAAAATTAATTTGTTAGTTCAGAAAAATATAGGTAACACAACTGCTTGGAAAAAGACTGGCAAAAATATTTCCTATTCATAATTTTATTCCTTACTTGTAACATCTAGCAAAAAATTAAAAACAAACGTCTGTCATTGCCTCACTTACTTGCCAATTCCTTAATTATGCAGTTGGGATGATAATGACATAATATAATAGCAAAAAAAAAATACCTTTGAGGACAACTTTCTAAATTAAACTGACATTTGTAATATGAGCCAGCTCGGTTAATTACATACAGTACAGTTTAACTTATAAGGTAGCATTCATCACAATCAGAAAATAATTCATAGAACGTGAATATGGTAGATGCTTTTGAGATGTAGTTTGTATTATGATCACTTTCAGGATAAAATTCAGCACTGCAGGAATCCTCGTAAAACAATTGCCACCAACTGTGAACATACCTATAAATTGCCAAACTTGAATATCATAAATAATTTCAGTAGTAGTACATGCATGCATACACAATGAAACTCTTGATAACTGGAACTAGCAGAGAAAGTTGAGTTAAGGGGCCTGCCTAGATAGACTGTGTTTGTGTGTGTGTGAGGCTGGAGCAGTAAGATTGCAGTTGACCGACGTACGTAATGTATTATTGCCTCTCCACGCAAGCTACTCGGCTGGCGTCCAGTGCTTTACTGTTATCCTTTCTCCTATAGGACTTTAAGCGGTGACCATATTATTTTATTTGTGGGCATCATAGTTCAAAGTCTAGTGCTTGTTTCTGTAGCAGTGTTTTACGAATCCGGTTGTTATTTTTCCAGATACGGAGGTATGGGAAACCAATTTCTGGCCATATTGAGGGGCCCAAAAATTATGTCCATCTCATATCCTCGTAGCTTTACAAAACAAACCACTGCCAGATGTGTGTGGCTTCCGCTGCGACTGATACCAGTGCAGTGCACAATTATTAACAGCCTTGCAAGGTCGTACACAGGTGACGACTGTGTTGTTAGTGCATCGGTTGTTAGGCCTACTGTACGTAAATAAAATTAAGCTCCAATACTTCTGCACCTTGCACATAAAGAGAATTTTATTTATTCAACTTAGGCCGGCATTCCTAAATAATAAGTTAGGGTCTACATAAGCACTGCCATCTCAGGTGCAAGAAAAGCAATGGCAGAGGCCAAACTAGCTGAGCGTATTCCTAGATGTGTTTGCGCCATGTCCCGAGATGGTACCAGATAAGTCACTGCTTATTATTCGCCGCCCACGTGAGACTAGAAACAAATGAAGGCGACGATGAGCACTGCTGATTTACCATAGGTATAACATGGTGGAGAGTTGAGAAAATGTTCCAGAAAATATACGACTATTGAAAGTGAACGTAACTATCGAATCACTTTTGTAACATCATCCAAAAAAATTTACGCATACGACCATGCTTTTAAAACCACAAATTTGTTGATTTTGGACTATTTGGGCTTTTAAAATTCTAGTGGGTTATTATTTAGTATTCCTGCTGCCACAAAGTTTCATTTTCTGTATGATTCAACTATTTCTGTTTTCTCTTTTATTATTAAAAGCGATATTCGTCCAGAAAGCTGTAAAATACATTGTAACGTGTGTAGCTGTCTGTAGGGCTAAGCGTACTGCACATGCGTAGTTATATTAGGGCAAGGAAATGTCACAGTTTAGTCATAAACAAGCAATGTCCTCAACCTAAGCCCTTATAAAACGTTTACGAATACCGATAAGGCCTAGGCATGATATTTGCTGCACCTAAACCCACATACAAACATTTAGGAATACCGGCCTTAGACATTCAAAATAATGGTGTAGCCAATACATTATAATATGTATATCAAAATACAGCATCACTGAACAATTTTCCTTATTTGTTAGATAATTTTAATCTTGAATGTATGAATTTATGTACTTAATCTTCTTGTGTTGCCCGAGATGTGTAAAAAGGGCAAATATGTACTCCAGTGATGCAAAATGGTAAAAATTTCGTAATCTATCACTATAGTTATGCAAGCTATTACAACTGCCTGTGTAAAACAGCCATCATAAGTTAATATTGGACTTCAAAAATTTAAAAGTGAAATATCAGTTTATGACACCTGCGGGGTTAAAAAAAAGGGAGGGGGGATTTTTGTATATGTGTTACATTATGCACATTAAGACTAATAATTGAGTCATAAAAATTATTTTTATGTATCTGCATCTTCCTACAATACCTATTTTAAAAAATTAATCACTTCTTTAGTGTAACTGAGGCATAGTGGAGTGTCTGCAGCTGCAGTTAGCGTGCAACGCAGGTTATAGAGTGAAATGTCTCCCGCAACAATACTCTTTTGACGTGTCCCAAGCCAAGTCCAGCTGAAGGTGCCTGACCACTTCCGAAGTGATCTTTTAAAACAATGATCTTGCGCTGTACTGCAACAATGATTTTTCACTTTGTTTACTTATTTTGTATTCATTCAACCACCACATTTCAACCGTCTGATTTTTTAAATACTGTATTGAATTGGAAATGAAATATTCAGCAACTTAAAAATCTAGTACTGCAAGTTGTGTTGTGTGCTACGACTTCGTACAGCATTGGGCTTAATGAACATTAACACGTACGTAGTTATTGTAATAAGAGTACAGTATCATAAACATAAAACACAAGCGATGAGGCCTTGTTACAATGGTAATAAGCTTAGTAATATGATGTAGAAATCGGCTGTTATTGTGTCAAAATTTATGTTGATACCGTAAGCGACATAAAATATCACAAATACTATAATAATAATAATAATAATAATAATAATAATAATAATAATAATAATAATAATAAAATAATAATAATAATAATAATAATAGTATTTTCAAATTCACTTGAAGGTTATTCATACATAATTTTATTTTAGTTTCTTCAAAATGTTGCAAAGATTCTCTCAGCATGATCAAAGATATTAGTTTTCTATATGCAACACAAGCTTTTTACTCTCTGCTAATTTAGTCTCTTATGTGACAAGACAGTATTATTACTACGAAAAAGTTTAACCTAATCCATCTTTTCTTAACACTAAAAGATGCATTGTGTATGTGCTTATCTCTTTGTATAATGTAACTCACTGTTACCACAGAAGCAAGAACATGGCAGCAGCCATGTTAAATTGAATACCAGATGTACCAAATTTAGGAATGCCGAAAATTATGTTGGTTCCTAATTTTGCTACAGAGAAAATAAAAAAAGTTTGTTAAAAAGCCTTTTTAAGTTCTTAACTTAATAAGTTAAGCATTATTCAATTATGTTAAATGGAAACTAAAATAAAAAAAACATTAAGACATTCCAAACTTTGACTTTTGTTATCTGAATAATTAAGAATGGAGCATCTATAAAATGTGTTTTAATCAGTTAAAGTTGTACCTAACACATTTACTATAAATAACAGGTCAGACTATCCCATTTACAATATTCCAGTAAATAGGAACCTCAACTACAGGTGATAGGAGCATACCAAAAATTCCCTACTCAAATTTGAACCTTTTGCATACCATAAACCAAACTAAAAAAAACAGGCTACGCAAAATTTTATGAGCAAAAAGAAATGTTAGAAAATTGGTTCATTATATAAGCTTTTTTTTTTATTTTAGCAATTAATTGTACTTTTATGAATTTTTAAATGAAATGTCAGCACATTATGGTCCTTAACTATATGAAATTTGGTTGTCTACCTTACACTGTCACAGTTATACTTCAGAGATGCAAGACATGTGCATGCTTGTGTTGTGATTACCTTACCATGATGTTTACTTATCTTCTCCCCCTACATTGCTGTTTTCACATTAAAACTGTAACACAATCTCTATGAGTACAAGGATTCACTGACTGAATGAATAACTGGCATACCAAATTACAGCCTAAATCGCTGGACTTAGATTCGTGGAATTTTTTTGTGTGGGTTCTTCTCAGGTCGTAGGCGAGCACTAAAAAGGGATTTTTCGAAAAATTGTTGACAGAGCTCAAACCCGATAGTCTATCACCGTGATTTTTAATTTGGTGGGACACCCATAAAAATGCATACTAGCTAACGTTAGAAATTTTACTCAATTTAACATTTACGGGAGTCAAAAGATATTAAATGTGTTCTAGATTAATTATCTATCTATTGAATAAAGAGATGATTTTTACTTCAGAAAGATGCGTCTCTAAATACCCAAAAAGTAGTTTTAGGATTTTTTTTTCTCCGAAATTTGGCTCCCAAGGAGTAAACAGGGGGAAAATGTTTTCTATGAATCGTCTATATAGCTGGAACATAATTTGCTACAGTCGTAATCTTCGCTTCAAGTGGTTACTTATGCAAACATGTAACATGTAAAATTAAGGCTTTTTGAAATTCTACACTTGAAAAGATAAAATGACATAATATGTTGTTTTATCAGCCCTTGATATCTATCTAACCAGTAGAGATATTGAGGTGCTGTATTCGTAAGAATAATGCCTTCATAAGTAACTAAAATTATATAAGTTTTTTACTTTTTAAGATAACTTTTATTACAATATTAAGAAGAAAACTAAGTTTGTAAATTTTCAAGGCAGGCAATCCAAAAAGCAAGTACAGTATGACCAGTAAGAAATAAATTATTAAGAATTTTTCATCCTGTAGTTCTGTTTAGATGTGTTATACAACATCTATGTGCCTAAGAAATGAATATTTAATTTTTTGAATTTGTTTTCATGAATAATTTTGACGTTGCGCAGCACAGTTGTTTGTAGTTCCAGTCAATAGTTCAGGAGGTGCTGACTCGAATTCCTTTTAAGGCTGTGCAAATGTGCATTCTTACACACAAACACTGAAAAGCAGAGGAAATTAGTGTAACTTGGATAAGGTCATTCAAAAGGGGTAAACATGGATTATGCAGTCCACTATCCACTGAAGTTCCTTGATAGCATCAGCCCGCATATACATCTCACTAACCTCAAGATTGGGGCACCAAATACATTCCTGTGAAACAACCTGCCAAAATTCCTTAAACCTCAATTGAAAGCTTTGAAAAATAAATATGTAATTGACAGCACCATCACCAATATTAGTGCTCGGGGGAAATCAGTCTTCATATCACGTAAACTACGTATTTCGTTTTATTACTCCCCAACCGTATTAGTCTTCACCGGTTTCAAATTTTCATGCTTGACACGGGGGAACAGCGGAACGATTGGAGCCAACATATCTTGCTCAACAGGCAGCATATCACCTCTATTCACAGCGCATCAAACTGGCATGCAAGGTTTTGTTGTGGCCCTTTCCAATGCGACTAAAGTAGTGACCATAAATTTAATTTTTGGATTTACGAAGCAAAGGCCAAAGCATTTATCTTGCTTTGCACCTTACAAATTCAGGTGGTATTTTCTAAAGAAGCTGTTTTAGCCGTTTTGAGAGGCCCGAAAATCATATTTCTAACAAGCATGCTGAATTGAAAAAAAAAAAAAACATACAAGCATAGTTTCAAGTGCGTGTTATTTTCGTAGATAAACGTAATATGAATAAGTTAGCGATAGCGTAAAAAAGAATATGTGTGATGTGCTACAACACCATCCATGCGCCAAGCGAGGGCTTCTCTTTAAAGTCTGTGTGCCACAGTAAAAATATTGCTGTGACTATAAATAAGGCCCAAGCAAAGTCGCTGTTAGTGGCAAGGACAGACTTAAGACTTCTTTAAGCGTGGGCAGCTACAGCTACTCATTCTGCTGCACAGTTAGTTCAACTAGCAGCTTTGTCATTCTAACACTTGATGACTCAGAAACATATAATTAGCGAGACATGGAACTACTGTATATAATAAACCTACAACTGCCTTTGTTACAAACACTGTGGGACAATGGGATCAACATTGTCCAAGGTCATCCAAGGCCACTGTTGGAGGAAGGTCCCAGCAGTGCTGAATATACAGTATTGTAGTCACAAAAGTATAGCAGAAGAAAATAGGTAAAACATTCAAGCACTTTAACACACTTTCATATTTTCGTTATCTGTTAGGACCACTTTTACAACTTTCTTCTACAGCTCCTGCAAGAGATAAATGCTCACTTCATAATTTCAAAAAATAATTTGTCTACTGGAAAAGGTAATGCATAATTGGAATGAAATTGATGGACATCTTCACTGTATGTTTTATAATTATTACCTACAAATAATGTTACTAAGCTTAAAAATATTTCCTTCAAAAACTGAGCAATTCACACTTATCTATTTCTTATCTTCTATCATCAAATAAATTGTTTTTGTAACTGGGTATCTTCATATAAATCTGGATAATGTTTACTACAGACACTTCAAACAGAAAATTAACAAAGCAAAAACTTTTGTTAGCTTATCACAACCAACACCATAAACCAATGACTGTAAAATGTTAGGCAAACAAAACTCTTAGCCATATTCTCTGGTTGAAATTCAGTAAATTAAATGTTAGGTTGTAAAAGTGGCCACTTATTTAACAGAATTGACAAATTTAAATCAATTACAAAATAATACAGCTTTTGTAAAAAAAAAAAAAATATTAAATCTACAACTGAGTGTGGTGAAAACTGAGTGAACCCATGCCGTACACAAACCAACAAACTACAAGCATAGTGCTTATCAAATTAATATGTTTAACCAAAATATGAAGCTTTCAAATTACAGTATTATGGCACATATACATAACATTTTTCTCTCAGGAAGTAATATATGTGAAGCAGAATACTGTATCATGTATAGTCATACTAAAATATATGAATCAGTTATGTATATATTTTTTGGGCAGTTGGTTAAATGTGACTGCAGCAATTAGACATTATATATTAATCTTGTTTTTAAGCCATTAAATAAACTTTACTCTTTGTCTAACACCTATAGACTAATGTACATTTCTCTTATCAAAAGTGGAATATTATATTTCTCAATTAATAAACTCAGTTTCTGTTCAATTGTGAACATGTTTAATTTCTTCAAGACACGAATAAGTCAACAAACTATAAGATTTTGTTAATTACATAATTAGCTGAAGTCATAATACATATTTACTTCCTTGAAAAAAAAAAAAAAATAGCCAGCATGAAGTATATACCCACCCGATTCGTGGATAATTTAACCCGAAAATTACCCAAAATACTGGTACCTAATAACCTCTAGTTTATTAACGAGACAGGTCATATTTAGTACTAAAAACCTTCATGTGTAAAATTACAAAGGACATTTTTTATGCTAGTTTACAATATTTATTAAAGTAGTGTTACAACAAATCAAAACCTATCAAATTACCATGATACTTCCTCTCCTTCGCCTTCGTTCTCTTCCCAAGCCTCTTCCGTGCCTCATTGAAGTCCACCGATACAGAGAGAAGATAACTAATTAAAGTAATTGTTCGGAATCCCAATTTAACTAAATGTCATTTAAATTCAACAACTAGTGTGAAATAAATTAAAACAGGAGAGATATTGTTGGAAAACTTCAATAAGCAAATATACCAACAGCATTCTCTTCAGCTTATTGTAGTCTTGTAATTGTCATTCCAAACAAGCATCTTTAGAAGGATGGAGTGGTCAGATACACTTGTTACGAGCTGAGTTGACAGAAATATAACCCTAATACATATTGCAAACTGAACAGCCTAGTTTTTAGAGAGATCCATTATGCATTAAGAAATACTTTCAAGTTGATGCATACCACTTCCTGGCCTGCAGCACCTGTCTGCCTTGTCATCACCATTAAGGCAACATGCCCAAGGTCGCAGCTCGTGTGCATGATCAAAGTATCTCGCGTTGCACACCGGGACGTGCCTTGTATCTTGTACAAGGAATCCAGCAAAGTTTAGAATTAGAAGTGGAGGGAAACTGATCCTTCTATGTTTAGCTATGGAACCAATGCTTTGATATCAGACATTGGTTTCCTGGAAGTAGCTTCCTTCTAGAATGTTTTAGAACACTGAACGGAAGGAAGTGTCTTCATTTAAATTTTTTTTAAATTTATTGTAATTGATAAAGATCTTTCATTAAATATTTTATATACCGTATTTTATGTAGTATGAAAACTATGTCTGTTTTACAGCTTAAAGGGGAAAATAATTGAAAATAAATAAAATATTTTAAATCGGGGCTCAGTACCAGAACTTACAAAAAGAATAAAAACTTTACTGTAAAACTTATCGATATGGTATTTTCCTTTGTCATGTTTCTGCATGTTTTGCATGTATCTTAAGAGATTAGTATTTCCAGCAGGAATATGTGCTAGGTTACATACGTACTTACAATATTATAGTCGATAGTTCTGAATCTTTTGGTTTGCATGCATCTTCCACAACTATCCTTGGGCACCTCATCTCATTTGCTGTCCAGTACAGTAATTACACATAAGGTTAGTATTACACATTTTTCTGCTATCATTTTGTATTTGTGCTGAGGGGTTGGCCAACCGTACTCCCTCAGTTTTGTGCCAGGAAGCGTATTACAACTTTGAGATGTTTTCAGTTTACGAGACCATAGGGTCATTATTTGCAATGGTAGCTAGCAGCTGGCTATAGCATAGTGTTTGTGTAAGAACCTTTGTTTGGAATATCTTTCTGCAAGGTTTCACAGCATTCAGAATAAAGAATTACTGAAACATTTTGAAATAGAGATACTTATCGCCAGATTGTTAACGTTTCTCTTTATGATCGGGAAGGTTCCAGAAAACTATTTATGTGTAGAGTGACACAGACAGCTTCACAAGCAAATAACATGTGACATGTCAGGGAGCTACACCCTTGTAAAACTATCTCCAGTGCAACAACTGGCACCTGGAGAAGCCACACGCGACTGTCAGCCTGCACTTCCCTTCCAATGTAACCCGGGCCTGTTTCCCACACTCCCCTCCCGTAAACCATACTCAGGCACTGCATTTCGAAAATAAACAGAAAGAAAATAATTTTCACAATTGCAGCACATTCAGAGCAAATGTGCAAATGAACATGTATAAATGAACTCTAATTTTTTACGATATTTTGTAGCCTCTTCTGCAGTCACATTTTGGTAACCATCTGTATAAAGACATTTGTTTCATTAGTGAAGTTTGTTGGCTCAGCATGAAATTCATGTTAGTTTTATAATTCTGATTACATTAAACCTGACAACCACTGCTAATATTTCACAGGATAAAAAATTAAAATTCTTTTACTCACAATGGCACAGTATTAAAATTTCATGGTGGCTGGCATACTTGAAAATTAATGTCATTTCAACAGTTCCTTCCCATGAAAACCTATGCTGCAATACACCAAAGCCAGTATAACTTGAGCATGCCACAAAAACAATAAAATGACAGGTACAGCATCACGCTGCAAAGAAAATTTTTATGGACAAATATCAACAAGAGTTGGAGTTAAAACAGTACCAGTACTTACAAAATATTCTATTTCAGCTTATAATATTTTGATAAACGCCAATTTCTCCAAATCTGATCACATTTCAAACACGACACAAGTAAGTGCCCGTCAGCTGGGGTAAAGTTGGCAAAAATAAATTATGGGTGGAAAGTAACTAGTTTTATTATTTACACGAACACCGAATGAATGGCATTATGCAGAAGGTATCCAATCCACAAACATAAAGAACAGACAAATAACAAGCTCCTAAAATATAATACACTAAAATTCAGTAACTAAGTAAACAAAGTCAAACAGATGTAGGGTATTGGAAAATGAGAGTATACAGTATTAATTAACAAAATAACACTATTATGTTTTACCTTCAGTAAAAATTTTTAATGTTCTATTTTATTAAATGTGGGGTGGTCTCTTTCTGCATAACACCATTCAAATAACCAATCAGCAGTTATGCTAGAGAACAGCTTAAAGAGACTAGTATATGCTTTAACCATCCCGAATATTTTTTTTTAATTTTTCGGCCATTTTCACCCCAATTGACGGGTAGTACATATTTTATGTAGCAGACATCCAACACAAGAGCCCAGATTCCAGCAGAAATAACTGCAACGTGTAGCAGAACCAGCACTCTCTGTAACAACGTAAATTACCTACATTTCAAAACTATGACATTCTGTAATTTATTTTCATTGTCTTCACTGGCTTGCACAACACAGACATGCTACAAACACAGCATGCTGCAGAAAAATAGGAATGTCTCTGGTTACTATGAATCTTACAAGTTCTTGTAGCAGCAGTTTTTTTAACATAAGCTTTGTTATGTGGTCGGCACCTTCTGCAACTTCTACACATTAAGGTGTTGGGAATGTAGCTAGATTACAGGGCATTATTTGAGAGTGCAGAGGTGTCAAAGTCGTTTGATGTGGCCTCGAAAATTCATTAAAATTTACTTTTTAATAGAAACATCAACTGTAATACAAAACCTGTTATCTAAATATTACACTTTGAAATAAATAAGTAAAAATAAAATTTTCCAGGTTTAACTGAAGAACAGTCAATTTTTTAACATTAATTATTAGTGAAGAGACAATCGGTTCTTCGATACCTTGGTTCTGTCGGTTCTTAAAAGAACAGAACCGGCACAGACTGTATTTATCTCAGTCTTTAGTTATCAAAATCCGTTACTACGACTAGGTATCGAATGTCACATTTGTATTTTACTGAACTGTTGTATTTACTTACTGGCACAAAATTTAACACCTACACAAGTAAACAAAATTGAAATAATTATTACTTACATTAAACATGAAAGTAATTGACTCAGCCTTTCAAGCCTTTGTTTAACCACAAAAACATCGCTTGAAAGTTTTCTAAAAGCCTAACTTTTACTTTTCAGGAAATGTCAATGGTGTTTTTATCTTATCTTTTGTAATATTAATTATAGAAGTGCACAAAAACTTGTCATTAATGTGTTTTACAATTATTTTATGAATTATGGTAAATAAATACCACAGCAGCCATTTAGCAGCAAGAAAATAAAACTAAAAAGGCAGGCACATTTAGAAAAACAAAATCATTACGATCAGAGCATACTTGTTCACAAAATGAACCAAGTATTGAAAATAGTTGAACTTCCGACGCCTTCTTCGATTTTATAAATTTGTTATTTATACATGAGATAATTATAGAGCTTAAAAAATTATATGCTGGAAATATTACATTTAACACGAATTGAGTTTATAGAACTGCAGGACTGATAATTTAATGTAAATATTTCCAAACTAATGTTGTTACAAAGTTTATATAAATCCAAAATAGCAGAGAGGTTTCGCTAGAAATAAATGCCTTCTACAATATTTATAATATTTTCCCAGGTCTTTGCTTTGTATACAGTTGAACCTTGATTTTGCGTACACTTATTTAACGAAACATCGATTTAACAAAAGGATTCTTAGGAACCTTAAAAAAGTAACAAAAAAAATTAACGAAATAACTGCCTAAGCGACTTTGATGAAATGGAATATAAATTTAAATGTAAGTCTACTAAAAATCCTACCACCGGCTGCAGTATATATTTATTTCTCCATTAAAACGTTTCAACCATCCGTCGAGAAACAAAAAAAAAAAAGTTAAAATTCGTTGAAAACTTTGGCAGCGGCAGTGACTTTGAAATAAGCATGCACGGTCAAACAAGCGATGCTATGTTGCGTAACAAGCGCGCGCCTAAAACCTCACACTAGCAGCTGGTGAGAGAATGAGCATCTAGGTACCCAGTCTCCACAGCGCGGTGGTGCCAGCACAGGAACTAATTCACAGATAGTGCTTCGCATCTCTGTTAGAATGTGCTGCAGTGCAGCACGCTCTATTGATTAATTATATTACTGATAGAATGCAGTGGTGTCCAGCGTGATTATTTTCTGTCGCGTCCCATGAAAAAACCAGTGAATTTATTACAGTATATTCAAATAATTTGTTTCACCAATGCTAAAAAAACGCTCCAGTGCAAAGTATTTTTAGCGAGCAGACGGAGCAGACCAACCAGTTTGTTGAATGAGTGCAGCTGCCTACAAGATACAATGGCCGCCGCCACTACACACATTTAATTATTATTTTACCATTTTCTCATAAACTTTTAATTCAGTTTTCATTGTACATTTTTTTAAACATTTTTCAAAGGGAATTTCTTGAATTTCGTTCGTGGAGCAGGCGGGAAAGAGACGGAAAGAATGATGGCTAGATGGTGTTAGTCATCACTTCTCACGTGTTGATGGCGCGCAGGGCACCACCACTCACCACACGCATGCTCGTAAAACGTTCCACTGGAAGTTTTTAAAGTTTTTTTCGCAGATTTTTTTTCTTTGATGGCTGTGACTTACCTGTTGACGGTAAATGTTTTTCACTATTGCTTTGAGCTAACAGAAATTTTAAAATTACTTTAAATCCCAATGAAATATTCCCGGGGATTTAACTTTGGGGGGGGGGGGGGGGGAGAAGGAAGTGTGTGTGAAAAAATATATTTGTATATAGGTAATTGTTATTTTTTCACTGACCTTTCTTCTATGTCTGGATATACCTATGTATGTGTACAACGTACGTGCACCAATGCATGCATGTGATTACACACATGCACAAGTGTTCCTTTAAAACTCCATACAAAGAGTATACACGTAACTTGACAAATGTACACACACCCATATGTTCAAAACCTCTATCACACTTTATTAAAATTCAAAGTTGCAATTCATGCCTATAGAAACTTGGTAACGGTGTAGCACTCAGGTGCAGAAGTTGTAGTTACACCCTCCAGAAGAACCGTTTGATTGCAGCAACTTTCGGCAGTGTCTCAATTCACCCAAAGAGTGCTATTTCATTCTCTCGTTCTCGCAAATACGTCAGAGAGAGTACTCTGTGTCTGTCTCAATTACTCACAGAGAGTACGAAAGAGCGAGAAAACAAAGTTGTATATTCTCTCGTGCTCTCTGGCGTACACCATCTAGATTATAACTATTGTTTGACGTTACTGAAGAAATGTGCATCATACAATGCAAATATTCCAATATTTATATGGAAATAATTATTTCCAATAAGCAGTTACCTATGGCGAGAAAATCAGTAAACATTTTCGGCCCTAATATGCATTTAAATACACAAAATGAAAATTTTTTGGCATTTTGCTGATAAATTCAAAAGTTATTATTTGAAACGACCACAAATATTGTAAAGTGCCCGATCATATCTACACTACATTACATCTATCAATTGGTGGAGTTTCACTGAATGGGCTAAACTTTCTGTATTGGTAGTAGTCGAGGCTGGTGCATTTGCAGGGGAAGTTATTGGGTGTTTACTGCAGACTAGATGCTGGCTACTTCAGCAGATAGTGTTTAGATAGCTTTCCTCCCACGGTGTGACAATGTTGCCTGGTCAGGAGATTATTCATGGGCCTGGCTCACCCACCATGTGAGTGAGATGTCGGAGTGTAGGCCTAACTTCAAGTTACTGTTTAAAGTTTTTTTTCTAAACTGCAGTTTAATGTCAATACAATTTATATATCAAAATATTGATGGTGAACAGAGCTTAAAACCCTATATGGCAATTCCAATATTTATGCAAACTACCTATGTATGTATGTTCTAAAGCCAATCAGTGGTCAAGTTGTCTGACATAACCTCAAATGGAGAGTACTTGTACACTGTTCTTAACCAATAGTCAGTTAAGGCGACTTATGTAACATGTTTTTTTTTTAACAATAACCTTCAGTTTAGTGTCAATCAAACGCTCTTAAAATTTGTAACATTTTATCTAAATAACTCTGTCATCATAACTCAGCTTGGGAATGTACTATTGTAATGTTGTTTTGATCTAGGCCTTTATGGCAAATATGGTGGTGATAGTGTGCCACAGACATCAAGTTTTATATGTTTTCATTAAATATATGAAGTATTTTGATAAGCAGAATTTCGCTGCCAATATTTAATTTATTAATTGTAAAGTTGTAAGGTAAGCTCTGTTTTTTATTAATATAATTTTTTGGACGTGGTTTGCGACCACCGGAAACTGCTTGAGAGAATGCCAGCGCCACTGAGGTGTAGGTGGTCCTTGTGGACACGTCTTGTACCACGAGTGAGTGGATGTAGAGACGGTAATGGAAGAGATTGGTGGGCTAGGGGGTTTTGTTTCTCGTGTAGAAACGTGACATTAGTCATCTAGCTTTTCTGTTGCTTATCTTTTGAGCACTGGCATCCAAACTGCAGCTTTTGGGGCGTCATTTAATCTTTTTTGTGTATAATGCAGAGTCTTTAAGTATAATGGCATGCTGACACCGGAGAAAGAAACGAAACAAGTTTTTGCAAAGTTAAGAATTGCAAAACGCAAACAATTGCAAAAATCAATAGATGTGCACGGGAGCAGAATTTGCTGATTAAAACCTAGTAGTATCATGGATGCCTCTGGAATTGACTTGTACCTCACCATGTGCTTTCCGAACCCACCTACTTTTCGACCTGAGAGAAGAGTGTGCTCGTCGCTTGCAACCGCAGAGGCAGTGGTACCAATTCAATATATTTAATAAGTTTATAACCTTTGCATTGTTTGTTCAATAATACGAGAAAGCATCGTCCCAACTGGAGAGAGCGAGAGCACCAGAAAGCAATCAATAGCTCTCTTGTGGTGTTATGAGCAAGAACAGAGTGGGTACTCTTTAATATGAGACACAGCCTTAGTACTGCACCCAGGCACAAGAACGCCCAGACGCAGCTTGCATGCACAAGTTGCAGAAAGTGCGGACCATGAGGAAAAGCTGTAGTTGCAATATGCAATGATAAGCGCTATTATTATAAAGCTTTATAGTTTACACAAATGCAACAAGTAACAAAAAAAATTAGAAGATACAGTCTTAAAAATAACAATTGGCTTCAAAGGTTAAATATCATTATTATATCTTAAATTTCAAAATATAAAAAGTTTCAATATGTAAATATCTATTTTTTGCCAGCATTGTGACCAATACGGCAGAAATAGTAAGTCATAAGCCCAATTTTTTTATAAGCAGTAGTAGTTAATTATTTCCTGTTTCCTGAATTTTCTCTAGTATGCAGTAAATATGTACATACTTTCAAGGGTGCATTTACACCTTAAATTTATACACATAAACTTGCTATATTTTAATTGTATTCTTGTATGCAGTTAGCATTATTTAAAAACATATTTTGTAGAAGACTGTGATTCAGTAATGGCACAATTGTTCATGTAAACTTGCAATAAGCTGATGTAGCTGTATATGCTGGAAGCTGGAGTTAAGAACTCAGTTTCTGTGATCAGCAAATTGAAATAATAATAATATAAAAGTCTGATACTGGTTACCTGATATGCTCTTACAGTTAATAAAAAGACTGTTCAATATCAGTGCTGATAATGTGCATTACATTTCAAAATGATTACAGTGTGTTAAGTGTGTGTCAGTGCATGCATGATTTGTTAATCCATTCAGTTATAAATCTAGGCTCTGTGCATGATACTAAGCAAGTCATCAAAACTTAGTATGATAACAAAATACATTCTATTACTATTCAACATAGTCACATCCTTTTTTAAGATGCTAATCAGAATGCTTGTAACACATTCCACTTGATAAAAATTCTTAAAAATATAAAAACAAGCTGTGAATGATCTAAGCAAATTTAATGTCTGAATGTCAAAAAATAATTGCACTGGGCATTTTGTCCATCCAAATAACATTCTAAAACGGTTCACAAACTTGTTTGTTTCAGACTTGTACCACCGGTATGAAATAACGCTCATTCAAACATAATTAAACATGATATCACATATTGTATTTTTGTCAAATTCAGCTATTTTTTTCAACAAATAGTGCTACTGAAGTTGCCTGCCAAAGTGCAGGGTGAACAGACGAGAGGAAACTGATATGACGTGACTGGCGATTTCTCCTTCCGTCTACGCGCATCACGAACGGTACGTGAGGAACGTGGCTTGCCAGAATCAGTCCAACACGATCGACAACCGTGTGCTTCGGGCAGCCAGCCGTCCATCACTCATCACTTATCATACGTAATATTGTGCTAAACTCTGTAAAGAAATATCACAATTGTGCATCCCAGTCTTGGCAGAACTAGCGCAAAGACAGTGATCATCTCTCTATGCGTCTCTGCACAGCCACCAGTAGCACAGCCGCCACTGCCACCCATGTCATGTGAGCAGCAGGTTGTAGACAGCCGTTCACTTCCACGCACTTGCCTGCAAAATACACCACCACTGTCATCACACACTGTTCCACTACCTGTCAATAACCACCTGAAGGTACACAAGCCTCTCCACACATTATCACAATATGCTAGTATTAAAATATATATAAATATTAGGGATGCACCGAGAGAGGCACAAAGAATACAACAAAATCTTACACAACTTCAAACATTAGAAAACTTTGCAGCTTCACCGTTTCAGAGAATTTAAAGAACTGCAAAACACCTCATTAAACGAAAGGTAAGTCATCCAATATAATTGTTTTTAATTAAGTGCAATCAGTATAAATTATTTGAAATGTTGATTAATTATCCTGCCCTACAAGAAATAAAAAGTGAGTATTGTATCATAGTTTGCCTTTGTAAAAGAAAAAAAATTTTTCAATTTTGCTATAAAAACATATGTAGCAATAATCCTTGCTGTGAATCCCTTGCCCGTTCAGGTTTGTCTATAAAGCAGTATTTACGCGCATGTCTTACGAACTTTTGAGAATATTTCAATGTACCGAGGAATGTCTGGCATCTTCTTTATCAACAATACATTTCATCCAGATATTTGATGTGTCCATAATAAATGAGGCGGAAGCTGTGTTTATTTATGTTTATATACCGCTGCTTGAATGTAATGCAATGTAATTTTAATGATTGTGTAAGGTAACTGAAGTGTCTCATGAAGCAGCAGTAATGACACTAAAATAATGTTTGTTATATTTATTTTGTATGCGTTAGGTGCCTAAGTTAGTAGGCATATGTTACTTTTTGTACAAATTTGAAATTTTTGTGTTTAACAATTTTGCTATTTTCTTCATGTATGAAAATATTAATTGTTGAAATTGTGTGTGACAATGGTTCTTGTTTTGATAGTTAAGTAAAGCTGTTATTGTACTGTACTGAATTCAATAAGTTACTGTGTTACATGTACTGTCACGCAAGCTTCCGCTATGACCACTGGTATTGCTATGTAAATCCTGTACAAGTATTGGTATCTGTATCCGTAAGTATCAGTTAAGGTTACACGTATCTGTATCGTGATCAATATTGGTGAAAAGTGCTATCAGTGCATCTTTAATAAATATATCTATGTTTGGAAAATAAACCTAACACCCAAGAAAAAGTACGTAGTTGGAAAATCTATTGGTAAAATATTCTGTCATAGTTTAGTATATAACAGATGGAGGAAACCCCGTGGGATGCAAATGGTTGAATTATACAGTATTTGGATGAGTAGGTT
This sequence comes from Medauroidea extradentata, assembly GCA_003012365.1. Taxonomy (NCBI): domain Eukaryota; kingdom Metazoa; phylum Arthropoda; class Insecta; order Phasmatodea; family Phasmatidae; genus Medauroidea; species Medauroidea extradentata. Next base: position 19,290 of record PNEQ01013405.1, read on the forward strand.
CCAAAGAAAGCTACGAATGTGTGTAGTAAATAGTTTACTCTGACAACAACTGGGCAACTGTCTACCAGCCTGGTTTTGACAGAACTTGCCTGCCCCAACACGTACTCAACTCTCCCACGTCCAGAGCTTCTTCCATCAGTCGTATAGAGTTTCTCCTCAACTATTTTGAACTAAATCCTAATACAAAAGCTTGGCATGCACCATGGAAGAGTACTGCTATCTAGATAAACATATTTATGTGCAGTGCAGTATTTTGAACCCTGTGTGCCAGTGTGTGTATTCTGTCTTGGTCAAACCAAAACAGAAACTTTTTCCATGACTCTGTCACCTTTACTTTATTGACATTATTTTATACATGTACATATCCATTGGACTTTCCAGCCTACATACTAGCAGTGGAATGAGCTGACAGTTCCTGTTTGCCCTGTAATAACTTTTAAATAAATAAACAGATAAATAATTAAATAAATAAAAGGATTTTGTGTCTATGTATGCATTTGTTTTTGGGAAACAAGATAAAACGACACCACAATTAAAATATGGAAATTAACGTTATTGATAATTAATTGTCATCTGACTTCCTCTGGCCTTGAGCCCAACACTTGACATGCAGGCTTGTAAGCTGCATGTGATTGTGTTCATGCACCACTCTTAAACATTACCGACATAACATAAACTCCCCCAACCGTGGTTGGAAAACGAGGGAATTAAACGTAAAACTGCTTCCACGCAGAACACACGCGTGTATTTAATTACATTGTCATGTTCGCCAGCATGCCGCCCGTCCACACGTAGTACACGGCCCTGAAGCGCCTCTACTGTGTGCAATTATACACGATTCCGTGGCCTGCAGCGTAATGTTTCCTAAAAAGAAGACTGTGGTGTCCTTCTCAACCGAATAGAATATCGCAAAATTCTTACTTTGACTGACAAAATGAAAAAGCTACATTTAATCAAAGACATATGTGTTGCAATTGGCCACAGATACGCAGAAAAAAACGAGTGTGCCATTCGTACGTCTCGAAATAAAGCACGACAAATAGGATCAAGTGTTAGTACTGCACCGAAAATGGCAAAAAAAATCTAGCTAAGTTAATTTAATTGCAATCAGTGGCGTTGTATTAAAACGGAAACCTCTAAAATTTGGTCCTTATCCATGTTTACCAGTGGAGTTAAATTTTTCAGTGACATGTGTGAAAAAAAACAGCGCCAAGTCTATTTTAGTATAATCAGTGATGCCATATTAGTAACGAAACTGCTAACATTGTTAATCATGGTCAAAATATTTTATGTTTAAGATCCGATTCTTCTTTGTCATTGATATGCACGTCATACAAGCAAGAAATATTTAGAGACAAATGCAAAATATTCATGCCCATGTAGTCGTAATTGTGCTTGTTCCACTGTTGTTTTATGTAGTTGACAAAGATAAAGTACGCATTACATGCGAGAAATAGTGTTATCAGATGCCATTGTATCAACGCTTGTGGAGACACACTCTGTCTGCCCAGCGCACGTCCTTGGCAGTGTAGGGTGGGTAGAGAGATAGCGCGACGGATCAGGCCCCTGCTGTGTTGTAACGTCAGCAGTAGCCGACCGCCAGGCTCGCGCGCGCTGTTGCCAAGTCACCGCGACCGCTCACAGTGGCTGCCGCTGTACGCTGTATCTAACTTGCGCTGCAATGCACACGCTACGTGTAATTTTTACGATATTTAAATGTTGTGGGACACTTTAGGAATGTATTAAATATCTGTACCTCGCACAAATATAGTAGCATTTGAGATTAGGGGTTAAAATTATTTTATTAATTGTATGTAGTGGTTTATGAAGTTTATAACTGTGTCTTGAATATACGCGGTTTTCGTTATCTGGGGATTTCCTGGAACGAAATACCGTGGACAAGGCGGATAATAAAGGATGAAAGTTTAACGTGATACGGTGGCAAATAAGAACATTGCAGTGCTAAATAACACTTTATTGAAATTTTTTTTGTTCTTTCTGGTCTATGTCGGTGCAGCACACATAGGCTATAGCGCGGATTAGATTTAAGTCTCCCGACATGAGCGCTTTATCGAGCTTCTACTGTATTTGTTAATATGCTATACATCTAAGTGTACTGTATTATACAATCACTAATATGTCTTGCAGCAGATCACATGACACCCTAACAAACACGCCTTTTCTAATCGAGAAACAATGCAAGGTCTTAATCCGAAGGATGCCGTAGGTTGGCGGGTTTTCTCTGGGATCTCCCATTTCCCCCACCCTGTCATTCGGGTGCTGCTCCATACTCATCTCATGTCACCCCTCACCAGTGCTTAAGACCTTGATGTTCAGGGTTGATAAAAATCTCTCACTCAATCACTTGATCCAAAGGAAACGAAAGAAATGTAATGTAGCAATTTGTGTAGCTCTTGACAGCATTGTCTTGTAAGCCGATGAAGGTGCCGACCCCTGTAGCGCAATCGGTACAGCGTCGGTCTGTGGTGCGAGGAGTCTCCGGTTCGCATCTGGGCCCAGGCATGATCGGCTCTTAATACCTCGTTGTTAAAAGGCTGAAATACCCTCACATTCAACCCCATTAAGATGAATAATGTGGAATGGAAAACAGGCGTACACCAAAGGAACCCCCCTACCCCCGCCCCAAGGCCATCTTCATGTATTAGCCACGATTCCCACATGCAGAAAATCTGCCTGTCAGACTACTCAGAAATTACACCCAGTTCGCTACGATAGGAGTCGAGCGCACTAGCCGTTACATAACCACGGTCGCTGTGAACATGAAGCAGCGACTATGTAAGGGTGTATGGTGATGTATTCCTTTATCTTAACTTTCCATTTTGATAATATTAATTTTGTTTAATGAAATAACTGACTATTACCACTTTTATAAATAACATTTCACTTTATCCTCACAAATTAAACACATTATATTCAAAATACATTTCAGTAATTTCAAACATTGTGCAATACTTTCATTTCAATAAAATTACATTTAATTATTTACTCAAATACTAATTTCAACTTTATAGCTGATTTCATATTGTGTGAATATTCTGCATTACGTTATGTTATCACGCTTACTGCATCAACGTTTGTTAATTTAAAATACTGGTTTTTGCTAATTAATTGGCCATACCATGGGGCAGTTTTTCCAATATCGGGTGATCATTCATGTGAATCATTGATATTTTACCTTGTGCAAACTAGAGGCATCTTTCAGAATCAAACACAACTTTTGTGAAAGTTAATTTTTTACTCCATGAAGCTGTACTCTAAGTGACATGAAATGTGTTTTTTAATGTGACGACACTAATCATATTTGGTGTTGACGCATTGCCGTAAAACTTAAATAATCTCTAGTAGCTCGCCTCCCAGTAGGACGGAATTGGCGGATTTAATGTATTTAGCTCTCGAACCGTCAGGGCCGCTAGCACAGCTAAAGTGAACGTGTTGCCACTAAAAGAACTCATCTTTAAGTAAGGATGATAAGAGAGTAGTAAATGTTACGTGTGCAGCAAAGATAAACACGGCCGCATGGACTCAGTGATAACATGGCCTAAGAAACGACTGCCACGGAGTTTTTGTATTATAAAAAAAGGATCGTTCGATGTGTAAATAATCAAGGTAGTATTTAATATTGTATTAGGTTTTGTATTTAACTTTAAACGGCAACATGCGTGGAGCTTGTAGCGGTCAGGGAGTTGTTATTTTACTGCAGGCCCAACGAGAGAATTCGATGCGCACAGGGTGGCGCACCTGCAGCTCGAGATAGCTACAGACAGACGGGCGGCTGTACTGCCATTTTGTAACGGTACTCAAGCCTCCTGGCCGGGTATAAAAGGGCGTGCATTCGCCAGAGCAAGCAACAGTCTATGGCTCGGGGTTCCCCGAGCACAGCCTAGGCACCCCCCTCTCCTTGCCCTAGGGTTGTGGTTTGTGTTCTACCACCGAAACCCGACGGGCAATCCCACCTATACCTGTTCCTTTTGTCTAGCGCAACGGAAGTTCTCAATTAATTTTAAATTAATTTTAAATGAATTTTTTATGCATGGCAGTCAGTTAACTCAGTTCACATACAGTATTTGTTGGCATATAGGACGACCCCGCATATAAGACGAGTCATGGTTTTGAAGGTACAAAATCTTGAAAAAAAGTAAATTACTAATTTTGAAATTCCCGACAGAAAAATTTTTTTCCTTTGCTAGAAACGTTAAAAAATTAGTTTAAATATTTTCAATGCATTTATTACCGTCATATAAACATCATAGTAGACACATAAACGAATAACATTGGCTACTACTGCTCTCCGCGCGCCCGAGAGCCAAGGAAATGCACGGCGGCGGCCGGCGATATCTCCATTTGCCGGTAGGTGTGCGCGACTTGGCAACGCCGGCCTAAGGCATGCCGCGCACTACGTGGCAACACCAGGCAACAACAGCTGCTTGCAAGGTCATCGCATTCCTGTGTGCTGTTGTCCGCCAGCCTAGCACTAGACGGTAGACACATGAATGTGTGGTACGGTACCTAGATCCTCGTTTTTTCTGCCCGAGACTCTTGTGCTTGCGAGACAAAGGATGAAAGCATGCGGACCTAGATCCTCGTTTTCTTCGCCCGAGAGTTGTAGGCTGGCGAGACATAGTATCTCGGCAGTCGGTACGCGCCCGCATCGATCGCCGCTTCGCTGCGAGGAAGTGTCCTTTATTATGAATGACGCTCATCAAAATTTCGTACCGTAAATTGTATTAAAATAAACGGGGCACTCTTTTTCACTTGTGACGAAAAACGCAATTCCTTGCAACATCATACAACTCCACAGTTTATAGCTTAGCATTCAAATGATTTTTGGTTACCAAAAATTTTTGCACCCTCATACAAGACGAGTAGCAATTTTTGAGGGCCAAAAATATGTAAAAACTGTCGTCTTATATGCCGGCAAATACGGTAATATTTGATAGGGAAAAGTCTAAGCTGTGTAAACTATCTTTCATGTGAGTAAAAGTGTCTAATATTTAATCGTGGTTATTTATTTGTATACATTTCAATGATGTACTGAAATGCAAAGCTAAGTCTGGGTCAGTTAATTTTATGGTGAAGTCATTTTGAACTTAGAATCACACGTGTAGTATTGTTTTAATCATTTTTAAATATGCCAATGTTTTTTTACATGTATTTCCTTTTTCTTGCAAAATCACGGACAGTAGTTTAAATTCACGATTCGTGATTTTAAATAGCATTTTACGGCCTTGCCGAGTGTTAAGGGGCGCAACAGGCTCGTGCCAAGCGAGGGTTGATAAAGGGCACAGGAATGTGGTTTTTTGTTGTTTTCTTCTCTCATGGAACTGACATGGGAAACTTTGAATCTAATTGCCCATCAAGTGAACGTATCGCTCTGCCGAGAGTGGGAGTGTAATTTTATATAAATATAATAGGACAATGGCGGGAAAGGCCGCTAGGCTACTAATTACAAATAAAACAGAAAGAGTTCTGCACAAGTACTCACAGGATGGTACTTGCAGATAGAAACACACACACATAGGACGAACACATTTCTCCGCGGACGCGCGGTCACAACGTTTCGCAGACTACATCTTCTTCATCAGGTGAGTGGAGGCATCGTCCTATGTGTGTGTGTTTCTATCTGCAAGTACCATCCTGTGAGTACTTGTGCACAACTCTTTCTGTTTTATTTGTAATTATATAAATATAAAATGTGAAATCTTTTACTTAGCTATAATTACATTTAATTACTTTTTTTTTCATCAGCATTTATTTGTAAGCTTTCGTGTATTTTTTCTTTTATTTTGTTACCTGTTTTGGTAAATTAAAAGAGCTCTTAACAGTAGTAAGTTGAAGGAGTTTTCGCTCGCCATCTTGGTGGCCTGCGAAGGTGACTTCCTAGCCCCAGTCTTCGATCAGGCCGCGTGGTGAGTAGACGTATAACTGTTGCGGCGAGTAGAGAGAGGCAGAACAAACAGAAAACGCTACGATGGGTGTTACACATAGGCACAGAAATGAACTCTCATCATGTTCATTAACTGTAGTGCCACGGGCAGAAGCAACGGCGATCACGATGTGGAAGCGGCTAGTTTCATTCTGGAACTTTAATATTTGTTAATTTTTTTCCTCTTTCATTTACTTTCTTGCCCCAGAAAGAACTCTTTTAAGGAACCGGCCATGAAGTGTAACAGTTAGACAGACTTTTATATTTCTTTTCATCTGCTGACACACGCCTCAAAATTGCTTAGTGCATGTGATTGTATGAAATGGTGTCTTAAGGAAATAAAGACTTATGTAAAGCCTGGCAATTTCATTTCTTACTTGTTTAGGGCTCGAACCCACGAATCGTCCATAAGATTAGAGATGCTTCTCTAACTGATGCTATGCTGCGTGGTGAGTGTATGCGCCAGCACATTTAACTCGGTCGGTACCATTACAGTGTACTTAGTAGACGAACGTAGATGGAACCACCAACAATTTATTCTAATAACATTAAAATTCCCTCAACAAAAAGGAATAAAGACAAAGAGCTAGACAGACAGACATACCACTGCTGGTGACATTGAAGGCCAGAGCTCCTCCGATGCCAGGGCTGATGTCACGCTGGCAGCTGTCCGAGCTGCTGGAGAAGAGGACTATGCCCTCCAGCTCTCGGTACATGAAGCACAGTCGGCGCGCACCGTGTGATGACCGGCTCAGAGGAGTCGTGATCAAATAGTGAGTGCCGTTGTCCTCCCACCGTCCGTGGCATGAATACACTGCAACACACACAACATATGCCACATACAATACAGTATGTACTGTACAGTGTACTGTTCACATTTATTCTACTTTACATACTTAATACTTGTTTAGGATCAATACAGTATAAGCACTTTTATTACAACCCCCTCTCTATAACGACCATATTCTCGGGAACTGTGGGGGTTGAAATTGGGGTTTACTGTATTCATTGTGACCACCCCTCTTTTTAATGATCCCATTCTTGGGAACTGCGAGAAGTCGTTATAGAGACTTACTGTACATTAATTTGTTACCTCCATAGTTTAGTTTCATAATTTTAAAATAATTCAGAATACCCTTACTGTTCTTTAACTATTATGTTACATATTTCATGGTTTAAGCCCTCATTTGCAGTATTTTGCTTCTATTAAGCATGACAGGGCTGACCCGTTACCAAAAGAAATTTACTTTAGACTCACTTTGCATTGCTACTGACATAGGTTGTGGCATCTAATAAGATGATGTTATATACCTAGAAAGGTGACATGCATAACTGCCCCAGTTATCATAAAACTACCACTATGGCTAGACCAAATTTGACTTCAGAAAACTATGGTGAGACATACAACAAGATTCACTTTTACTCGAAATGAGTAGTTTTGTACAGGCTATATATTTTAAACTATATTCATAATCATAGTATTTATGTACTCTTGCTGACAACACTTAGCACATGTGCTGGAGGCTGAATGATAATTAATTAAAATAAATACAGTAGATATACAAATAAATAATAAACAAATAAATAAACAATAAACAAATAAATAAAATACAAAATTTTTACTGTGAAATCACTTGTCTGCTGTAAATTCTTCAAATTATGCATTTTGTAGTCCTGTACCAGTGTTTCACTATGTTTTAAAATACATGCACTCTGTTGTTCTAACAATGCCAAATAAATACTGGTTCAAGCTAATTTACCCACATATATCCACATCTTGCCTTGAAGTTGCAATGTGCATATTTTTAAGGTAAGAATAAACACGATTTTGTTGTTATAAGGTGGTTAGTTTACTCTCTGTAACTGAAATATATGTGTGTACAGTAAAGTTTGCATAGTGTTTTGTTGCTGCCTAACCAGGGTGTCTAGCAAAAGTGGTATTTCAATTTCCAGTACATTTCCTGAGAAATTCCAGTACAGTGATTTAAACGTGTTACTATGTTAACTTGTGCTACCCAAGCAGACTAACGATAACCATGATAACCATACAATTTTTATGTTACTTATAGAGGTGGCGAAGGTGTGTAAAAATATTATTTGTCTAGTATTTAATTAAAATACTTTCCTTTACAAAGATTTGTAAATTGACTGAATTCTTGAAAGTCCTCTTTTGTAGCATCTGAAGGTTCAGTCCGTGTCAATAACACTGAAATGCATATGAATAGAATTGTGGGAAGAAATTTATAAAATATGAGGGATCAGCACAATATTATATTTATTATTGTTTATACAGTCTTAAATCAGACACGTTTCTTGGAAAAAATGTACATGCAATACAATTTAACAGTTAAATTGGTTATATTATCCTACAGGATTTTTCACTTAGTCGTAACACATTACAACTGTTAGCTAAATTTATTTACGTCACATTTTACGAAACAACACACTGTACATATAGATAATATTCAGTATTTTAAGAACAAAAGTGCTGGGATAAGTATTTAAATCTTTAATTATAACCTAATTACCTTGAATGTATTCATTAGTTTTTCGCATCTATATTTTCTATTTGCAGGTGCCACAATTTTATCCTTGTTATTTTCACTGATTTTGCTGCCGATAAAATTAATGCTGTATTTTGCCATTCATTCTAGGTTTTTCATACGATGCATGACGAAAATTTTTGCAGTTTCCGGAGACATCAATAAAGTCAAATTACACATCACAACTTCATCGGAGTCGTAACAATATTTGTACTTATTCCTTACTGTCACATAAAAATGTTCAACCTATATTTTTAATTATACTGTTAAACAACATAAAAATATACAAAGTACCATGTGAAAACAGGATAAATAAAAAACGCATTCACTAAACCTAAACATACGCCTGCCATTTTCTCATCTACGTACTTTGATATACTTGAATATCGCTTTCGCTGTCGAAAATAGATTCTGTCGTTCACCTGCAATCAATTTTCGAATCAAAGGTGTTATTTACTACGGAAAGCGTTAAAAATTTCGCATTATTTTGTAATTTCCCACAGGATGCGACTTTGCGATTTTTAACAAAAATTGAAAAATTCGCGACTTTACGCGGCTCCAAAAATACTTGTATCTAGAAATAACTATAATTGCAGCTATCAAAGTACCTTCGAATGTCTTGATGACTGACAACAAAATGATTGGTGGCCAAGAAATTCCCGCGGAAAAGAAAAATTTCAAGTACATTTCCCGCACATTCCCGAGCCCAAAAAAATCACGTACAATTCCCGTACTTCCCGCAATTTCCAGATCGCTGGACACCCTGCTAGCTTAGGGTGGATTACAGAGTCATGTGAGGAAAATCTTGAGGTAAAGGTGAAACTAAGGAGAACTTGAGTAAAATCTAAGAATTATTCGTTTGTATTGCAGAGTCAGGAAACAGATATCTCAGTTGAGGTGAAGTGATACCACAATATTCGCGCGAAGAATAATTTCTCTTTGTGCATCGACTTGAAATGTATAAAAATGTATATTATTTCCCATTTTTATGCACAAAACTTACATGACAGTGATTTGTTAACTTATATTTAGTGTTTCGCATGCTGTAAAGCTTAAAAAATGTAAAATTAAAATGATAAAAAATGGGTTGTCGATAGACAGCACATGATAAGACGTGTGAAATAACTTAACAGTATATCAAGTTTCGAGTAACGCTAAACAAATTGATAATTAACAAAGAATTACAGTACCAAAGTATAAACAACGTAATAACAAAACCATTTAAGTGAGGTGATATTTAGCGAGGATTTAATGTATTTTATCGACATGATGCCAGTAATATTACATATGAAAAGATTTAAGTAAAGATTTTAATTGTTTAAGATAACAGAATTTAATTAAGAAGCTCTATTCGTGTTATACAAACTTAATTGAGAAAAGTACTTTCTGTAAGTTCATTTGCAAATCCACTTCTATTTGTGCAAAGGTTATGTATAGTTTTTTGCAAGTTCGCAAGTGACACAGGTACTGGAGAAATTAAAATTGTAAAAATTCTAGCAAAGCTAACATTTATTTACAAAGCTGGCTGTATGTAGTACTTAAACGAAAATTATGTAATTAGTAATAAACAACATTTTCTAACCGTACACTACTTCTAGTGTCTAACAATGTACTTTCAGAGAAATTTCATTATAAAGAACTTCAGTATAAAGAATTTCTCACTTGAAAGAATAAATTAAAATACCCCTCTGAAATTAAAGTAATGTAAAATGTGTTATTTTTAAAGAAGTTTCAGTTTAAAGAACATAATTTTCTAGTTTTTTCATGTTTATTGTAATGAGATTTTACTGTATTTGCTTGCTGAAACTAGAAATAATAATACATATCACAACCCCTCACGAGCTGCATTAATGATGCCTGTAATAGATACATATTGCAACATATTATTCGCCAGTCACAAAACCAGCTAAATAAGTACCTGAAACGACATCAGTGGGTAAACACTTGGACCGGAACTCCATGGTGTCGACCCTGTTGCAGCCGACGACGAGGGTGGTGAAGTCTTGGCTCTCTTCCGGACAGGCGTCTGCAGACAGGCCGCCGAGGTCACGCTGCAGCCTGCCGCGCCCCCTCGCTGGCCGCCGCTCGTGCCTCAGAGAGCGGGCCAGCCGCCCTCCTCTGCTCAGCCCCGTCACGCTGAACTTGCCAAAGTACGGGCACTGTCGTGGCTCTGGGCTGGACGCTGCACACCAACAATACATACATCAGGACTAGTCATTGGCCAACAATGACACATGTTTGGGTTTGGCTATCATAATTTAGATGAGAAACCATGAAAATGTTTTTGCAATGGCCCTGCCTACACCAAATCTGTGAAGTGAATGATGGTTAAAGGGGTGTGGGAGAGCATCGTAAAATCGTGCTGGAACTGAGAGCCAGAATACAGCTCTGTGCATAAAGAAATGCTCCATCCCTATGTGACTTATACGGGATCTGCACATAAATTAGCTTGATATTCACATACGCAAACATTTAAATACACCAGGATGGTGCGAGCTCTTTGACATTGTAGAAAGCAATGTGTATTTTCAGTGAATTGTACACAGATTTTGTATGTTTTCAGTAGCAGAAAAGTGTGCATATATCATAAATTATTTCAATTTAACTTATTTACATGCAGGTGTGCCAACCCTACAGTGGTAGATTTCTTTGTCTATATTGCATTATTAATTTGCTCCATTATGAATGTTAAATATAACGAGACATGTAACTACACGGTATTGATAAACTGTTGATAATTCAACATTTCATCTTGCTACATTCTTGTGATATGTGTGGAACGATTAACCAGCATGTGGAGGGCTCTAACGGCATTTGGCAGCTGTCCCAAAATTAACATTTAGCCGACCAGCTCAGGTCACTGTACTGTGGTCTGTGCATATACATGTATAGTGCTTAAATTTTTTTTAAACACAACTTTACTTAAAAATCTCACATACACGTAAGAACACATGCTGTGCAAAGAATTTTGTTTCAGTAGTGGTCGTAGCTCGCAGCTCTGTGCGTAACACATGTAGCTCTTCACATGGCATAATCATTGTGCCACTCAACTGCAAAGTGCCTTTAACCGTTGTTTTACTAGCTGCCCTGAGAATTAAAAGACGTGATGTAAACCACAGGGTACATTCTTCCATAGTACACACAGTGTGGTGCTACCTAGGGGTATTATCTGTTTACATTTACTACGTATCAGTCGCCACATTCTCCAACAGATCTTATATGACAGAAGATTACATACTTTCATGGCTACTGGCAAGCTTGTTGTCTTGACTTCCGGGCTGAAGTACCATCTTGTATGTGTTTTGCCGTACATTGCAGCAGGCTTCTTCAGGGTGTCCTGAGCAGATAGTAAACTGTCACAGGGAGCCAGAGTCTGCATCCTTCTCCACGCATCTACCTCTATACCTTACAATCATGCACGACTGCTACTTGACCCAGGGAGCCAGTGTCTGCATCTTTCCCACTCCTTACTGAGCTACCTTAACCAATGCGAAGATGACTCGGTGGGAATTCCCAAGCCACACGTATGTGTTTGGCCTAGGTACTACTTAGCTTAGAGTGGAGACTTAACTTTCACGCTCTTAAAGCCTCAATGTAATTATCTCCATGCATCCTTGATGCTAGTTAAAGTGTTGTCGCACACTTCCCATAAAGATACTCTTGAAGTTAATGTGTATCAATAAAGACTTAGTAAATATTTTTACCAGCCACAGTACCAGATCATTAGTAAAAGTTATCAGCCCAGTGCACTGTGCTATTAAAGAGGTTACGGAGTATTGTAAACCTCTCGGGGTCAAACAGATGACCACCACTGCCACCAGCAAGGCCTTCTTTCTAATCCAGTATCTAAATGGCCCGAAGTGCCCTGTCGAACTAGTTAATGTGACCTATTGTTGTATATCATGATGTAACTATTGCATCACCTGTTGTAATATGTCTTCACCAACAGTGAATTGCCCAAGACTTGAGTGTAGGCAAGTGCCAAAGAAATTGTTATATTCATTGTAAAGTTCCAAGCGACTAGCTTGTGTTCTTGAATATACTCACCCTGTGAAAATGAACAACTTTGTTCTTCTCCTTTCATTAAATCATCTGATAACTTAGGGCTGCATCATACTAACACTTCACAGATCACTAATACAGTTAACAACTGAATGGCGGTTAAGCACGTTGTGAGGAGTGTGTGTATGTTAGGTTGGCAGAGTCAGTGTTCATCATGGTGGACTGGTAATAAAGAGGCTAGTACCGAACGGCTCGTTTTATTATAGTTATTTCATAACTCCTACATGGTGCAGTCGGTAAACAACTAAGGCAAATGGATTCGTTAGTTAAGCCTATTAAGAAATTGCAGAGAGACGGTGACGTTGCAAGTAACTGGCTGAAATGGCGGAAGAAGTTTAAATACTACCATGAGGCTGTAGGTGGTGGTAGTCTACCGGAGGTGCAACAGATAGCCATCTTAATTACCTTGATGGGTCACGACGCTAAGGATATTTATGAAAGCTTTGTGTTTGAAGAAAAAGAAACCAGTACATTGGAGGCTGTGTTAAAAAAAGTTTGATGCATATTTTTTGCAGAGACGCAACTTAACCTATGAAAGGCATGTATTTTTTACATGTTCTCAACAAGAGGGTCAGACTTTCGACGTGTATTTGACTGAACTTCGGCGGAAGTCGGAAACGTGTGAATTTGGTAGTATGAGGGATGACCTCATAAAAGATCGCATTGTGTGTGGCATCAGAGACAACACTGTGAGACAGAGACTGTTACGCGAACATAACCTCACCCATGTACAGGCAATTGTTACCTGCCGAACCGCCGAAGTGACAGAAAAATGGCTGGAAAAATTTCATGAAGATGCAACTACCATTCAAGAGGTATCTCGCCGCACGCCACGTCCCTACAACACCAGTCATTGCGGCAGTCGTCGGGGCGCAGGTGAAGGAAATAGTCACGAAACAAAGGACAAGAACTCTTGGCGGTCTGGCTGCGATCGTTGTGGGCATGGCAGATCCCATGAACGTCTCAAGTGCCCCGCATATGGCTTAGTATGTCGGAAAAGCGGTGGCAAAAATCATTTTGCGAAGGTGTGCTATACCCAGAAGAAGGTTAGGAAAGTGACCCAGATGTCTTCCCTCGAGACGTCCAGCTCCTCAGAAGACGATATGATAGTGGCAGAAGTTAAACTCAAGGTACCACATAGTACGACAGCATCAACTTCAGGGTGTGGACGTGGTGAGAAGAAAGAACATATGCGTGTCTGTTCGGTGTCTCAAAAAATCACTGCACCGGAATGGACTGCTAAAGTGGAGGTAGGCGTAGCTAACTCTCATTATATTAAATTCAAATTAGACACAGGAGTACAAGCCAATCTCATACCTAGAAAAAGTTTGAAAGACTAAAGATTAGCCATAAGAACTTGTTGAGTTCCACTGTTAGGTTAGTTGATTACCTGGGTGAAACAATACCATTCTTGGGTAGGTGTTTCTTGAAATGCTCTTACAATGGTAGGGTTAGAGTTCTCGAATTCTATGTGGTTGACAAAGATAGCTTACCCATCCTGGGACTTACAGCTTATGTTATGTTGGATCTTGTTCGAAAGGTGGAGTCTGTACAGACTCATGACTCAGTATCCCTCGTGCTTCACTGGAACTGGGGAATTGCCTGGTCACTATAAGATGGTTCTAAGGGAGCCTTTGCAAAAGGAGTTGAATAGGCTAGTAGCGGGTTTTGGCAGGTAAAACTGCATGAGAATAGCACAGATTTGTGTACCTTCAATACGCCATGGGGACGATTCAAATTTTTGCGTTTACCGTATGGCATTTGTACCGCGCCCGAAGTCTTTCATAGAAAATTTGGTGAAGTTTTTGAAGGATTACCTGGAGTCCTTACCTATATTGATGATATTACTTGCTGGGGAACTTCCAAACAGGAGCATAATCTGAGGCTCAAAGCTTTAATGCAGAGAGCTGTGGAAAATAATGTTAAGTTTAACAAACGGAAATGTGTTATTGGTGTTCAACAGGTATGCTATATGGGACACATTTTTACAGCTCAGGTGTTAAACCGAACCCTGCAAAAGTAGATGCCATAAAAAATATTGATGTTCCCGCATGCAGGAAGGATGTAGAAAGCTTTTTAGGTGCTGTGATGTATTTGTCCAAATTTTGTCCAAATCTTTCGGATGTCACAGCTCCTCTTCGGGTTCTTCTAAAACAAGATATTAAATGGCATTGGGAGCATGAGCAGGAAGTAGCCTTTGAGAGGCTGAAAGAGTTGTTGTGTACCAGCCCTGTGCTCCAATATTATGATGTGTGTAAACCAGCTACCCTGTCTGTTGATGCATCCCAGGAAGGCTTAGGAGCAGTTCTACTAGAGACCGAAAAAAGGTATGCCCAGATTGAGAAGGAAATGTTGGCCATTGTATCTGGTGTTGAGCATTTCTATCAGAAGGAACAGAAGGCAGGCATATTATGATATGAAAGCACTCAAGACAGAAGCCAAACCAATGTCTGGAGCAGTGTGTGTACAGACTTCTAATAGGTGGGTGAAAGGTGCTGTTATATTGGGACCAGCAAATTGCCCACGTTCATATGCGGTTAAAATGCCTAATGGCAAAATTTTAGAGCGCTCCTCTAAGGTACTTCGTCCAGATAACAGTGGGAGGGCGTGGTCAGAGAAATGTGACATGATTAGGTACAGCATTGATGAGTATGCAAGCTCCAATAAGGGTGAGGCCAGTCAAGAATGTAGCGTTCAGGCAGAGGATGCCACAAACGTCACTAGTGGGGAGACTGATTCTAATGCAGAGGGCTTTAGAGGTTTCATAAAAGAGGACTGTACAGAAAGTGCACAGGCCTACTCAGGTCTCAAAATCCCCACTATAGATGCCCAGGGTCCAGTGGCCCCTGTCCTAAACACATCAAGTGACAGGGGTTTTGGGGCTGAAAATAGATCGAAGTTTGGACGGCTACTGAAATCATCAGGAAAATATAAGGGCTCAGAGTATGTTTCCTAAATTAATAACAAGATTAGCAGTAGTTCAGTGGATGTTTTTTCTTTTCCTACCAGGTTGTCGTAGTCTACTACCTACGCAAGCTATGTTATGTACAGAAGTAAATTCTGAGGTGCACTAATTGTTTGTATTTGTTCATAATGTGTGTTTCTTGACAGTAAAGAGATGGTAAATGTATGTATATTTCTTTGTAAGAAATTGTGTTTAATAGTTATGCGAGTCCTATTGTTATCAAGACTGGTGGGCCCTAAGTACACCTTGTGTACATTGACTTGTTTCTCTATGTAACTTGTAATGCTTCTTTATTATAAAAGGGAGATGTGAGGAGTGTGTGTACGTTAGGTTGGCAGAGTCAGTGTTCATCATGGCGGACTGGTAATAAAGAGGCTAGTACCGAACGGCTCGTTTTATTATAGTTATTTCATAACTCCTACACACGTTATATTTTCATCAGTTTAAGGGCGCGGTCTACCGCAATTTTCATCATCATTATTTTTTTTTGTACCATATATTTTTTCTCTTATTTTACACACAAAATGTGACTAAATTTGACTTTAAATTTCTTTATCTCTCATAGTTTTCGCGTAATGGCTTGTTAAAGTCATATTTTGCATATTTCCATTTTAACGACTACACTAAAACCAACTCATATACCAAACTCAAAAAAATCACAGTGGATTAAGACATTGCAGGCTACAATGACATGCTCATAAAATTAAAGAATAAAAATTATTTGTATTTAAAAAAAAATATTGAATATTTAAAATTTTTATTTTTAGTTTCAACATTTTTGTAAAATTCAAATAATTTTTATTCTTTAATTTTATGAGCATGTCATTGTAGCCTGCAATGTCTTTATTCACTGTGATTTTTTTGAGTTTGGTATATCAGTTGGTTTTAGTGTAGTCGTTAAAATGGAAACATGCAAAAATATGACTTTAACAAGCCATTACGCGAAAACTATGAGATATAAAAACATTTCATAAGAGCCAAATTTAGTCACATTTTGTGTCTAAAATAAGAAAAAAAATCTGGTACAAATAAAAAAATTAAATAATGGCGATGAAAATTGCGGTAGATCGCACCCTTAATCAGTGTACATAGTTTTACTATGTACCTCCGATTTGACTGCAACAAATTGGAAGGACACTCAAGTGCACGAGACACTGAATAGAGTAGTACATATTTTTACTATCTGAAACTGACTGACTTTATGGCCAATATTTTTAGAAGTGCATGACCAATTTTAAATTTTACAGTTACACGTAAATTACACCCACATTGAGGAAAGCAGTCTTAGAGTAAAATAATAATAATAATAATAATAATAATAATAATAATAATAATAATAATAATAATAATAATAATAATAGGCTAATAATAATAAGTTTTATACTAACAATTGGGCTAAAGCCCGGTGGTGAGCAGATTCCTTTCCATTTCCACAGTTAAATCCTCAAGTCCCTTCCTAAACCTTTCAACTCCCCTCACAGTCACCAACTCCTCCCACAATGCATTCCACTCCCTCAACATCCTTATCATCATCAACTGTCTAACCCTCTCTGTTCTCCTCTACACCCTCTGAATTTTCTCACTGTTACTACCTTTACCCTTAAAGCTCCCCTAGTTAATTTGCAAGCCAAACTTCTCCATACCTCTCCCCATTCTTCACCCTATACAACCTGGCCAGCCTTTCCACTCTCCCCCTGTCCCACAATAGTTTCCATCCCAATTCCTTCATCATCATGCTAGGCCTAAGGTTACTTTCTTCCTCACCAGCTTGACCCTGTCATTTCCATTTATTCATCACCCTCCTCACTGCCCTTCTCTTCACCTTCTCCAGCTCCTGCACCTCCACATACAGATCCCACTACACGGCAGCATATTCCAATACTGGATGAACCATCATACAATATGACTTTCCCTTCACCTCACCACTAACCCCCTTCAAGATCCACCTGTATCACAACTCCTAGATACTTATATTCTGTGGTTTCCTCCATCTCTTGCCCATCCCAACTGTATACCTCTCTACTCACCACTCGCTTCCTAGTAACCTCACCAACTTGGTTTTACGTACATTAATCTTCATTCCGTTCTCCACTGTCCAGGACCACAACCTATCAATATCCTCCTGCAAGTTGATTCCACTGCCCACCTCTGTATTGTGGTAGGCCAGAAGTTTTAATTTATTTGAAAAATTATGCAAACGCACTCCCACATTTTGCTCTCGGCCTAGCACCTGCCAATAGAACACCTTAAATCTAAGGTAAGTTCGTGGGTTTGAGCCCTAAACAAATGAAAGAGGTGAAATTCCTGGCCATTACATCACTTTTAATTCCCAAACGAAGAGGTTTACAGAAACAGAGAAAATGTGCATGGCAGCCGAAAGATTGACTAACACATTATGGCCATTTTTTTTAAAGAGTTTGTAACGTGCACGTATTAGTGCAAGTAATTATTAAGAAATATATGTACTTAATTAGGATAATCTTTTAAATTGGAATTGTCTAGTTATGTGACCATTCATTCGATTCGGTATCACGTCACCAATACCGAATCTGCCATGCAAAATACGCTATAAGGATTTTTACGCGCGGAATAGGTCGGTAAGACAGCAGGTGGTAGTAGAAGTAGAGATCAATGGGATTAGGATACCAGTCAACTTTTGGATCGTTAAGGTGTTTACTGTTAAATGCCTTTTAGGAACAGATTTTTTGGCGAGGCACATACAGTACGAGGGGGATGACATCGAGCAAGGATCAAACCCGGACCCGTGTACCACCAAGGCTGCCGACTACTCTATGGGCCCGCTCTCCCCTGGACAACGAAAGGAACTAATGGCGGTACTTGACCGCCATTGTAACACGTTTTCTGACTTACCAGGCAAGGTACGAACTTACAAAAGTAAGTTTCGTATCTGGAAAGAAACGCCATTTGTTTACCAGACCTATCCCGTTCCCAAGGCTGCGCGCGAAGCAGTGGAGAGGGAGTTAGATCAGCTACTCCACACAGGGATAATAGAGGGAAGCGACACAGAGTACATTGAGTTAAACCGAATGTTACGACTGTGTTGCCAGAAATCCCACACTAGTTGGCCGATATATGTAGGGGCAGTCGAAGATTGCATTTACCACACTATTTCTGAGGCAACTGGGGTGATGCCATATGAATTAATGTGGGATAAAAAACCACCAAGATGGATAGAGAAGGCTATTTCATTCCTTACACAGCCTCCTGTGGATGTCGGAGAGACATAGCAAGGGCGTTGCGGACTATGGAAAAAGAAAGGGTGCGGAGACAGCGAAAAACTGGCACAAGGCAGCCAGATACACTTAGTATAGGAGATTGGGTTCTCACTAAGGTCGTGTCTTTGTCATCCAAAGTTCGTAAGAAAATGGGGAAAGTAGCAAACGTCTTCCATGGTCCATATAAAGTGGCATGGAGAGTAGGAATTAGTTCTTATCAGCTCAAGGACGCCGATACTGATAGGATACGTGGAATATTCAATATTGACCGATTGAGGCGGTATTACGAGTGATGGAGTCATTGTAGATAGGCAGGGGTGTCTGCGAGTGTTCGAATGTAGTGTAAAAACTTATGTATGTTAGGGTAGGTTTTGTTTGAAGTGCAATAGAATCGAGACACATTTCATAGCAGTAAGGGATGCTTCATTGCAGTCGCGAGGGCTGCAGTATGTCAAGTAACATCCGGCTTGTCAGGGGAAGGGGGCCTTGGGAAAGTTGAAGAGAATGTATGATGGTCAGCTGTTTGCGCCTCCGGGCAGCTGGCGTGAAGGGAGAGAAACCCTCATTAGTCTAACAAGGGGGAGAAAAGCCGTAAAACTGCCACATAGCTTCTAACCACATGCCGGGCTTCTTCGCCTATTGTCCGGAAAATTTGGAAAAAGCACAGTCCCAGATAAATCTGTCTCCATGGACGGGCGACCCAGCGGAAAAAAAAAATCTAGAACTCTGACGGACCAAGTATACCCTAATTACCAATAGCAGTTGGCAAGACGAAGTACAAACGTATTACAAATATACGATTGATTTAGGAACTATGTAATTACTTAAGGGGGTTCCCTACCTGCGCTTGGAATGCGTTGCAGCAAGTTGCGAGTATTCATTTTTTAACGGAAGTAGTCAACGCA
>PNEQ01013405.1:39044-63947 GCA_003012365.1 Medauroidea extradentata
CTCCCAAAATGGCTAAAAACGGCTTTTTCAGACTGCCGTATCTGGGATTATAGAAACCAGAATCTAAAAACGCACAAATAGAAGCACGCGTTGGACTTTATACTATACTTCTCACATATAAAATGATATGGTCACCGCTTAAAGTCCCATAGGAAAATGAATACTAGTACAGATCTACGCGCCAGTTGAGTGGCTTGCATGTAGAGGTCAAAACTACGTTACACACGTCGGCCGGCGGCGACCTTGCGCTTTATCGATTTTCTGCCTCACACACACAAACGCAGCCTATATAGGGAACCGCCTTAAGGGTTCAGTGTGGAACCTCTTTAAAATGAACTCAAAAAGAAAATAAGCAAAGATATGTAATACGTAGGTGCTAGCATTTATTTATAATTAATAGTGTGTAAGGTCTCTGTATTTAATTGTAGTACTGGATTACCGCAGAAGTCACGACAAGAGTGTTTTTCAAATCAGTAATAAGTCATAAATCAGATCATAATGTTCATTGTCAATTAGCTTAGGTATTTGTATTTAATTATATTTGTAATACTTTAATATTGTTCAAATTCACTAAAACGGCAGCTTAGAAATGTATGAGTATTTTCAACTTCGTTTACAAGCCCCAATCATTCCTCGAGGGTCACGTAATGTGCAGGTATTCGTGTAAGTAATTATTAAGAATAATATGTACTTGGTAATTAGGATAATCTTTTAAATTGTAATTGTCTAGTCATGCGACCATTCATTTGATTCGGTATCGCGTCACGATACTGATTCTGCCACGTAAAATACGCTATAAGGATTTTTATTGACATTAAATGAAATAAGAGAAAAATGTTGAGAATCTGGGCCGTTCCCTTGGGTCGACAGAGCAGGTGGTGTCGTAGGGGCTTGGCGCCGTCCTCCCCCATTACTCTTCCCACACCCCTCCGCTGGACCACTCTGGTCAGCTGAGGGAGGGGGATGCAGCAGCCTATGGCAACGAGGTAGAAACAATGCAAAATAATATGCATTAAGACGTTTGGCTTGAGTAATTTGTTAATTTAAATGAGTTAAATAAGTTAAGTAAGCTAATAAGAACTGTCCAGATTTTAAAATAAAACATGTAAAATAACTTAAATACTGCGATGATGCACTACAGCGCTGGCTTCTGTAGGCGGGGCTGTTTCTGCATGCTCTCTTCCCATTGGCCGGATTACCAATACCGGGACCGGTGGCGGGTTTTCGGCCAGTGTGGAGAGAAGAGGGAGATCTAAACTGACTGCAGGCAAGGAAGGAAGCTACGAAGCGGTGCTCGCGTCGTTGGGGAACTTCAGAAGTTGGGGCGTCGACGGGTCAGAGCGGTAGACCGCTGACGAGACGACCCGATCAGCTAATTAACAACGACGGGAGAGCAGGAACATCGCTGGCCTGGAAGAAATCGGGACGCGAGTGAAGTTGGCCGGCGGCACGACGTTAACTGCGGTGGCTAAGCAGAATTTTAAGGGTCAATAGGTCGGGGCGGCAGACTGCCGACGAGACCACTTAACCAGCGACGATGGCAGATGACGGGGTGCCACTAATTCAGCATTCACCCAGTGTAGCGACCGCGTGAGATCAACGGGTCAGTACGAATACCAGCCACATCCGCAGGAGTCAGTAACTCGCAGCACCAATAAAATTATTGAAATTGATAAGACTTTGTTTTTATTAAACCTAACACCACAACAATCATCAAAAGTTAAAAACAATGTATAAAACATTACGACAAACAGTAAACAACAAAGAAAGGAATGTCGTAAGTTCTTGGGCGAGGGGAGCAAAGGAAAAATAATATTCAATTACTAAAAATACAATTCGTCATCATTACAACACAACTGCCATTACCACGGTTTGCAGAACCACCAAAACTGTTGCAGAGAAATAAAAAGGGATAGTTATTTAAACGCCTATCGCGATATTTCCACTTCGCCCTCATAGTGCCGCTCCCTTTCTTTACTCTCCTCAGCAAAACACGTCCTATCAACACGCTGACTGTAACAAGATTGGGGCGAGGAACTCGTTCTCGCTAGCCACCAAGATGGCGGGCGGGAACTACTCCCCCACTATCAAACATCCCAGAACTCTCAAGTCACCAAGGCCAAAACAAACAAAATTACACTTTAAAACCAATGCAAACTAAAGTTGATGATCAAAAAAATGATGCATCGTTATTTTTGTTAAGCAAATATTTCACTTCAAATTAAGATATACAGTATATTAAATTAAATTCCCGCTGTCGGCGAATTTATACATTACCTTGGAGAACTGTCAGTTTCAAAGTACGTCATTGCAACTCCCCGAAAAATCCCCACCTTCCTAAGTCTTTGTTCACCCTCTCCCGGCGCCAGCTTGTCGTGCTCCTAGTGTCTCGGTAGAGGCTGTAAACTACAAGTAAATCTTATAACGTGAATAAAACTTCTGCCCGCAAAATTACCAAGAAAATTAAAGAGAGAAAAAAGTTAGCAAATTGAATAAGAATTAAAATGACACCCAACAAGCGATGCTAAGTTCAAATTATTTCGCCCTTAAATTAACTGTTTCCAAGTTTACCCTGAACTAAAATAAGTTATTCGAAGTCATACAAGTAAACTGACCTGATTAAATGCACACTTTCCCTCATACAAACTACAGCTTTAACCTCCTCTAACAAATCTTAGGATAATCGAGTTACCTGGCTGCAACACACATATCATTTATATAAAGAATTTTCAAAATTAAATAAATTGGATTCACAAATAGTTGAAGTCCCCTATAAACACATGGTTTAATTCTTTAGGTGGAGATCTGACTGGCAGCATTTAAGTGCAAACTGCCACATCTTCTGGGGTTTTAAGTCTCAGAGAAAAATAAATAGAAATTCCTTATATATAAGCCTAGGGCCCAAAAACACACTAAAACCAAATTATAAAGGGGCTGGTGAGGTCAAATACTTCACAGTATACAGTACAAGGTCATCTGCAAACAGTCTTATTTTACCTGCAATCCTGTACCTCATGTCATTCACCATTATAGTGAATAACAAAGGCCCCAATACACTTCCATGTGGTACTTCTGATGTAACCTCTCCTTCCTCTGAAATTGTCTACTCCACTTTCATTCTCTGACCTTGTCCTCTGAGAAAGTCCTCAATCCAGTCAACCCCCTGCTTATCATTCAGCAGGCTCTTCACTTTCCTCATCAATATTCCATGAGGAACCCTGTCAAAGGCCTTCTCAAAGTCTATGAAGAAGGCTTTCACAAGCTTCCCCTCATCAACTGCCTGAACCAAATCTTCCAACAAACCTGCCCACTGAGTCTAACTTGAATATCCCTTTCTAAATCCATGTTGGTATTCCCGTATCCATTTGCTGTTATTCATAACATTAACCACATATTGTACAATCAATCTCTCCATCCCCTTCCCTGTATTCAATGTGAGACTTACTGGCGTGTAACTACCTGGCTTCCCTCTATCCTCACTCTGCTTATACACTGGGACCACTTACGCCTCCTTCCATCCTTGCTGCAACCTACCCTCCTCCAGCGACCTATCAAACAACATCTCCAGATATCTAACCAACTACTTTCCTCCAAACTTGAGCGCGCCATTTCCTATACCGTCTGGCCCTACTGCGTTACCGCTCCTCAATTTCTTAATCACCGTTTCTACATCACAACCTTTCACACAAAGCATGTTATTAACCTCCTTGACTCCTTTAGATGATCTACTCCAGCTGTCCTTTGCCTCATACACTGACTTGTATTGTGCACACAACAGTTCAGCCTTTTCCCTGTCATCTGCAGCAGCCCTTCCATCCGTTTCTCTCAAAGTTGGAATCCCCTCCACCTCTCACCTTTATAAGATACCCAAATAATTTTCCCCATTCCTTGCCTTTCGCTTCCTCCATCATACTCTCTAAATACCTATTCCACGTGATCTTACTTTCCAACTCCCTTCCTAATGGTTTCGTGGATTCCCTGGTCCCTTGCATTTCATTTTGTCTCCACCTAGCATGTAGCTGCCTGCCTTTCCTCTTCAACTTTACAATCTCATTCCCATAGTATGGCGGATCTCCCCTCGCCCTATAATGTTTCTGGGCGACAAATTTCTCCAGCTTGCAATGTATTACTCTTTTAAATTCTATCCATATGTCATCTACTCTGGTTTCTGCAGACCATTGTTTAAAATTTTCCCTTAGAAACTTTTCCGCTCCCTTGCAGTTGCCACGGGCATACTGCCAAACAACCCTCTCTTTAAATTGCTCATCCAGGGCTTACCCGGCTTAATTTCCACAACAGGGATGTCATGATCACTAATTTTCTCCAAGACCGCCACACTAACTAACGCATTCCCTGGCCTGACCAATACATCATCCAGCAAAGACCCTTTGCCATTCTCACTCCTTCTTGTTGGAGTATCCACCACCTGCAATAATCCTCTATTAATTAATACTGAAGCCATTCTCTGCATCTTAGGCCGGTATTTCTAAACAATAAGTTAGGGTCTACGTAAGCACTACCATCTCAGGCGCAAGAAAAGCAACGGCAGAGACCAAACTCGCTGAGCGTATTCCTAGACGTGTTTGCGCCGTGTCCCAAGATGGTGTCAGATAAGTCACGGCTTATTATTCGCCGGCCCGCGCGAGACTAGAAACAAATAAAGGCATGATGAGCGCTGCCAATTTACCATGGCTATAACAAGAACACGTTAAACTTTTTACTTTTGAAACGTATTATTTAGCATTTGAAATATAAATAGATAAAAATCACGAGTTATAACGGTTACAATTAAAATATTCAATAACTGTTTCTTGTTAAAAGTTAAAACAGTAGGTATAGTAGCCACGCGATCACAGTGTTTCCGTTAATATTTTTATGCTAATTACGACCTGAAATGTTATACTGTATTAGCATATTATTCGGACACGTGGAATTACATTCAAAACATAATTCGCAATCACTGTTAAAATATAATATATTATTACGCAACTAAATACCAAAAACTAAGATATTGTCACGGTAACAGTGGCACATAAATTAGGTTTCTCATTGCCTCTATACACAACGCACTAAACCGACAAGTTTTTTTCTGTTGCCATAGGTTATTACTTGATCATGCTTCAGTCAAAACTTCGTTTGTATCCAGTAATTTCATTTTGAAACAGTCTCTAATAACCTGGGTGTCGACGATACGTAAAGCTCACTTACCTTACCTTTTGTTTTTGAAATATATTAAATAAAAAGGTGTTTTTGACAATTTTCGAAGGCTTCAGAATAACACTGATATAGTGTGTGAGCTGTTTTAAAATATTGTTGCGCGTTGACCGGGCAGCAGGCACATTACATCATGCTGGGTGGTCAGCCCTGTGAGTCAACCAGAGATGTCATGGGTTTTCTCAGCTATGTCGCATCTCCCGAGAGACGTCACTGGGTTTCCCCGATGACGCCAGTGTGAATACGTGACTATCAACAGTCACAAGTGAGGTGGTGTCTATTTTCAGACCTCTGATCATCATATTGCATCACCGTTTGACGTCACTAAAGGGGCCGTATAAAAGCCTCGGTACTGCGCAACATGAGAGAGTCTGGAAGAGAGTCGGGAAGAGTCTAGTATTGTGCGGTCTTGTGGAGTCGTGGCGAGTCAGTGAGTCTGGAGTTCGAAGTCTGAAGAGGGCCAGCGCCCTTAGGAGCGGCGTTGCTACTGGGGCGACGATGGATGTCGTAAGTGACGGGCCGAGAGGAGACACTGGTGGCAGCACAGATATGAGGTTCCAGCGCCTTTGGGGCGGAATCACGACGGCGCCGAGGCTGATGTAACATCGGCGGAGCTGACGAGGTGTAGCGACTCGAGGATGGCAACACGAAGACAGCGGTGGTCGGTGTCGAGGCTGAGTAACATCATCGCCCTACAGAAGGGACACACAACACTCAGGTGTTGTGTCGGCGCGACTGAGCTGACGAAGTGTTGTGTCTCGAGGATGGCAACACGGCAGCGGTGGTCGGTGTCGAGGCTGTGTGACGCCAGCGGGCTGCAGGAAGGACGAACAACACTTGTGGTGTTGTGTTGGAGTGCTGCAGAGGTGGTGAGTTGTGGAGAACAGCACTGACGGTGTTGTGTCGAGGAGGGCAGTAACTGGCTACTTGAGGAGACTGTCTACCTGGTGATTCACGAGAAGAAGTGCTTCGAGAGTTCGCTATTGGTCCTGCTAAGCTTGTGCAGAGAGGCTGGTGAGGACATCTTGGTGATGTCAGGAAGACGTCTTGGTGACGTCGGAGTCTACTGCGTGGCTACAGGCACATACCTTCGGAGCAGTACTGGGTGAGACAAGAGGGCTTCTGCTGCGGGTCGACAGGTGAAGAAGGAGGTGCGCGACGGGAGTCGAACTGAAGACCTCAAGAGTGAAGACAGTGGTTCACTCTGGGTGCTGCATTGTACATGGTGAGCCATCCTCCCTTAGGACTGTTAAGGTTGTACATTGTCATTATTTGAGAATAACTGTTGATTGGATATATGACCGAACTTTTATTGTGATTTGTAGTCTTTAATTGATTGATGGTAAATATTCTTGTGCTTTAATTGTCAAAGTTAATTAACGTTCTGTGGAACAGTACTAATTGTGTGCATAACTAATTGTGTTGTGAGAGTTATAGTTGATTACTGTTTTGTGTATTTCGTAGCTTTGTGAGCTATTAAATCCAGTACTTGATTTAACTCTTTTATTTATAATTATAAGACCTCTATCCCAAAAGAACTCATGGGTATTGCCCACGCATAAAGTTTGTGTGTCCCCAAACTTGTAACAATATGTTGCCTGTCAACTGTCAACGTCTGAAATGTGCTTTTATTTTACAATATGTTGATAGTAAATATATCACAGATGTTTAGTAGTTTCTAAAGAAACATGTTTTTTTTTTTTTGTGATGCAAAATGTTTACAAATTATGATTTTTTTGCATGATTAGGACAATGTGGACGAATTAGAATGCCTATATTAATAATGTTTACACTGTGTTATCGTTATTTTGCATGCATCAAAATGAAAAGCAAAGATGCGTTAGTACAGTTTAATTGAGTATAACTTGTTATGATGAGCTGTAAAAATTATCCCGGAAAATTAATTGTTTAATTGTGTCATTTTAATAACTAAAATACACAAAATATGATATGTGCATCTGAACGTGACGACAAATTTTTATTGTTCTAGACACAATATTTCTTATTTTAAGGTTAGCAGAAAAAAATAAAAAACTTCTCACAGAACGTAAAACATTAAAAAAATAATCTTTATGTATGTTTTGTATGTTATTTACAGCGAAAACCAATTAGTTTGTAGGCTACTCTTTACCAATAGTTGATTATAACGTCGTAACGGTCGAATACCCATGTAATTGTAATGTGTAGAATTGATATTTCCTAAAATTAAAGTAATCATACTACTACTAATATTATTCTGTGTAGTATAAAAAAAGTTTAAAAAAAACTTTGGACCAGCCGGGATTCAAACCCGAATAATTGTCTTACTAAAAGAGCAACTTGCCACCTGAGCCAACTGCGCTGATATTGTTACAGTGCAAAAATTTTATACTAAAGCCTGCATTTAGCAAACTGTCTACAAAATTAAATTTTCTTATTTATTAATAGTTTTAAGTTTTTGAAAAAATAATAGCTTATCACTTATCATTCTCGCCATCGTAAAGTTTTAATTTATGTACAATATTCTTGTGTTTGTCGACTATCGTTTTGTTAAATACGATTTTCAGCAGGCAAGTGGAAATGTACGGTGTACCGGTTTGCACAGGAATAATGTGCTACCATCTCCGGATCCAGAAAAGCAATGATCGAGTCCTAACGCGTGCCTGTATTCCTAAATGTCGTGAAGGTATCGGATAAGTAACGGATTATTATTTGCCGTCCCGTGTGCAGTTATAAATAAATGAAGGCGATGCTGGGCAGTGCTTTTTTATAGAACAAGTAGCAGTGACTTTCAACAGCTATTTAATAATATAAATACGTTAATTTTTTACATTTACAACATAATGCATTGCATTTTAAATTGTTTCAAACTAGAAGAAATCATAAATACAGTAATATAGATTGAAAAATATGTAATATATCTTTAGAAATTTAAGTATTAAAAATAAAGTTACAATCTCTTGTGCAAAGTAAAAAAATTAATAAGTTATTTTTTTATAAATTGGAATCTACGTGGACGTCTTTTGTGCGTTCGAGATCTACAAATGCGGAAGCTGTAAGTTCGAGAAAGCATGCACATCACTCATTACCCTAGCCTCTAGGCGCAAGTAACTAACTGGCGTTCTGTCTTTTCACCGAAAATCACCTCTACGAGACATAACTGTAATTTTGACGATAAAGGTGAGTTGTATACATCTGCACCCTATAGAAGATTCTGTAGCAAGATTTCAATGCTCGAAAAGCACCGTTAAAACACCCATTTTTTCCATTTCGGCCGCTTTACAATATGCTTTAATGATTACTGTTAAACCAGAAATTGGTATCCACACGTATAGTAATCTTTGAATAATATTCCTAAGCAGACATCACTCATGTGCATTGAGAAGTTTTCGAATAATCTGGTAATGGCAGATTCTCGGCACACCTCTCAGAGGCCTGGGAAAATGGCTACCATAATGACATGCACACGTATGCAGGACCTCGAAGGTTTTTCTTCTTTTTCTTTAAGTCTACTTTCCATCGTCCATTTGTGTGTTTCTCAATTTCTCCTCCACATTAAAAAACTGAACATACGGAGCTAATGTAATCAAACTTGATAAAAATATAGTACAGTAGACAAAGTTGATTCGACTTATATGTAATTAGTTCATATTTTCATACTGGCTGTCATTTAAAATGTTTTTTCTTCATGAGATAAACAAAACTAATTTTTGAAGAGAGACGTTTATATTATCCTATCAAAATGCTAGCAATGTGAGAATCTAAGTTTTCTTGATCACATGAGTTATCTACACCAACCACTCATCTGGAAATCACCAAACTCTGTACATATGTTTGATATTAACGTATTTTTGATATATCATTTTCAGTTTTTAAGACAGGATGATTCAGAAAAGTTTTTATTAGTACCGTGTGGAGAAATTTTTGATAAAGTAAGTTGAAAATGTAATTTCAATGATTACGTGAAATGGGCAATAGTTTCAAATTGACTTAATAATTTTTTTTCTTTTGATAAAATAGGCTATTTGGTCTTTAATTGCTTCAGCATTTGTCATTTGGCTTTACATTTTAAGAAATTACACTTTGTAGTTATTTTCAGGTTACCACCACTATAATTCACTTTGCAGAAAAATTTGAGGCATATTTTCGACATATATTTCATAAGGCAGCTATAGCCTCATTAAAATAAAGAAATTATTCCACGTAACTAACAAGGAAATTGTGTATTAAATGTAATTTGACTATTCAACGTTTATAATACTGAACATACTCTATTTCCCAAGATTTCATGTCATGAATTTATTTATTTCCTCCTATAACAACTGCGCCGACTCTAAGAAAATGTAAAATTAAAAACTTAATTTTTCAAACTTTGGTTTAATTAGTTCAAATTGTTGTAGGTTCGTTATGTTAGAAGAAACAAAGAAATATTTTCTAATGTTTACATCTACATTATCAATGTGAAATTTTTTGTTTTATTTGCACCAAATTTACGAAAGTAGTCGCTTGTACTTTCTCGATATATGCCCATATCATTCGCAGATTAGTGTACAAGTGTGTTTACTTTAAAAATAAACTGTAATTTTTAAATGTGATCACTTACCTTGAGATTTTCCTTACAAAATACCGAAATAAACTACGTATTAAGTTAAGAGCAGCATTAGCACGCCTATTAAATGTCCTATCGTCTCTATGCACAAGTCACAGAACCAGTGAGCAGATATTCTGTCGTACAAATGATTTTTTAAATTAGACTTTTACGAATCTGTAATTTTTTTTTCTTCATATATTTAACTAAATTTTTAATTACAATGGCATGAGAATGGAGAAATTTTTACAAATTATTTATAGTACGCTATCTGTTTTGGAAACATCCCGTTACAGATTTACTATTTTTTTTTTTTTCGTAGGTGAATATATTGTGAACACATTTAATTATTTCTGAAACTTTTGTTTAAGATGATGTAAAGCAGATTTAATACGAGTTATGTAGGAAAAAAATATAAACAACATTAGTTTTATTTTACTAGCAAAAATTTTATTTCGGAAATTAATTTTAAAAATATTGGAATGTTTGCAAATAAAAACATAGTCAGAACTTCTGAATGTTAGTTAAACGTATCGTACCTTACAAAAATGTGTTTAAATCAACAGTATATAACAGTTTGTAACAATTGTTAATTGCATATTTTCTAAGTAGACCGGTTTACAAAAGGTGCCTATTAATCGTACGTCCATTATTCATTTGATTTGTAAGAATTTAAAGAAGAAAAAAAAGTCAAGTCATTCAATTCCGTACACTAGAAGTGGTATTCCTACATGTTGACTGCAATTTACAGGGCGAAAAATTTCTATTCGTTATTGGTTATTTATACATTTATCTTATTTCTATATTTTTGAGTCAGTTTAATGCTTAGAAACTGTATTTATGGAAATAAACATTAATTTAATTTTTACCTTATTGTGTTACATAATATATAAAAAAGAAAAAACAATTGGAGTGACCGGGATTCGAAACCAAATGAAATTATTACTGGGCCTACACCTTAGCGTCTGAGCTATTCAATCACTTTCGTAACAGTTACCAAAAAAAATATACGTATACTGCAATGCTTTTAAAACCACAAATTTTTTCATATTCGTCCAGCAAGTGGTAGAATACATTGTCAATGAAAGAATAGACAGGTTGAGGGATAGGCAGTGGGTTGTAGTAGTAGGTGATCTGAATATGCCAGGTGTTCAATGGAAGGAACGAGCACTAAGGCCGGTATTCCTAAACGTGTGTATAAGGGTTTAGGTGCAGCATATGTCATGCCTAGGCCTTATCGGTATTCCTAAACGTGTGTATAAGGGTTTAGGTGCAGCATATGTCATGCCTAGGCCTTATCGGTATTCCTAAACGTGTGTATAAGGGTTTAGGTGCAGCATATGTCATGCCTAGGCCTTATCGGTATTCCTAAAAGTTTGTATAAGGGTTTAGGTTGAGGACATTGCTTATTCACGACTAATCTGTGACTTTTCCTTGTCCTAATATAATTACGCATGCGCAGTATGCTTAGCCCTACAGACGGCTACACACGTACAATGTATTTTATCGCTTGCTGGACAAATATAGTTTTTAATAATAAAAGAGAAAAGAAAAACATTCAAATCATACAGAAAATGAAACTTTGTGGATGCAGGAATACTAAATAGTAACCCACTAGCATTTTAAAAGCCCAAATAATCCAAAAAGTCTGCCATCCGTGCCCTAGTGGCCTATACACTGCCAGTACTGTTATATTCCTGCCACACCCATTTACTTTGACATCCATAATCTCTTCCTCTTCCTCCCCATCCCTGTCTCTTCTGAAGATGGTAAACATATCTTGCCTACATTCACTGTCTAGCACCTCCTCACTCAGCCATGTCTCCACTGCTACAGCTACATCCCCTCCATATCCTTCAACCCCACCCCAGAAACTTTCCAGCTTGCTGCAAACACTCCTACAATTCACAACCATTATCTTTATGTAAGTTATGCTGGTAACTTCTTGTTTGTCAGCACATTTCAACTGTGGATAGACTACTGACAATATCACGGATTTAGAATTGTGCCAAGTACAGTACCATAGTAATATGAAACTACAATAAAATTCTTTTTAGAAAGTTGCAAGATATTAAGGTGATTTCTTGCTTAAAATCTGATATAAATAACAGATTCTATATATTCACATAAGTGACTTAAATTTTTTTTGTAATAGTAACAATACATTTCTCAGTCCCTACTGAACTGAATGAAACAGTTTTACTGTACTTATGTAGAAAATAGTCAGCCATCCACAGAAGCTGGTAGTGAATTAGGTACATTTTGTAGTCCATAAACTGTACTCTAATATAGTTCTGTGTCTATCTAGAACTGTTTGAATACTTACTTTTGCTACAGAGAAAGTGGTCATTAAAGCAGAAATGATGCTACTAACACTTTGGTTTATGTAATGACACTGATATGGCAATACATGACTTGCAAAGACCAGTTGAGTGAAGAGATTGTAGAATAACAGAAAATATAGAACAATACAGTATAAGGAATATAATATCTATATGAGTGCAAACTTACTGACAAGCGTTACAAATGGAAGGGAACTTTTGTTGAAGTTAGCTGGCTGGCAGGCATCTTCTTGTCTCCATGTGTGACTACCTGCAAACATACACCACAGCAAACTTAACAACAAAATTATGATGATAGACTACAATAATTTATGTGATCTGTTGACTGTAAGTACAAAGTTGGTAAACTCAGCATCGAAACACAATTTGTTTTGATGTACAATACATTATATACTGCCATTTTATACACAGAATGAATTTATATTTCACAGTGGCAAGTTTCAGTCGTATCACCTGAACCCCTCCCTCCACACTAGAGCTAGCAAGTGCTGTCTGCACCCAGTCTATGTCAAGGCTGTAGCATTGCATAAAAGGGCACATTGTTCTGTACTTATTGTTTCCTTTTTATTTAGGCATTTGTCATTCTGTTGGGAGAATACATTTATTATGGTTCATTGTTGAAATTATTGTAGGCCCAACTGTTGCTGTTATTTTTTTTCTGTTAGGTAAATTTTGAGTTTCTTAGTTTTCACTGGTCTAAATTAATGATTTTTACTTCTGGCTGGGTTGCAATTATTTTGTTTTTTTGTTGATTTTCCATGCATTCTGGTCAGGTAAGTTTTAGAAAGATTGCAGGTATGGGTATGTATTTTTGCGCATTTGGTGATGCATAAGCAAATATTTTGCAGTGATGCAGCTACAATATAGATCTGCTATCTTGTGTTGAGCAAATTACGGACCATCACAAAGTGCAGACATGCCTCGAGGGCTGTAGCCCAAATTTTCTGAATGTTTTAAGTTGGGAGTGGTAACTTAATGTGTATGGACAGCTAGTGTTGCCCTGAATCTGTTCAACCTGTTTTTGGAAAATATTTTTTTGGCCAGCGTATGTGGCAGAGAGATGCAATGTAGCCGAGGCTACTTTCCTTTGTATTTTTTTTGCAGCATCATAAAGACACCTAGCTTTTTGGGAACTTTTTAAATGGCTAGTAATAATACAGAAGACTGCAAGATGATATATTTTCACTTGTGACTAACGATTCTGTAAGACAATGAGTGGAAATAATAAACGAGTGTTTCATCAGAGTTTGTCATTATGAATCCAGTTTAGTCGACCATGGAAGCGTGAACCATCATAAGAGAACAGGCCAACAAGCAATACAGTGTAGTATAGTGTAGTGTGACGGAGAGTGGGAGAGTGTGTGCCGGGCCCATGAGCCCAGTATGCAGTATGGTGTGTGTTTTCCTACTTCATCAATCCTGTACAGGAAAAGTGCAGACATGACACTGTACCTCTATAGTTTTAGTATTTGTTTTTCCAATACTTTCACAAACATTATCAGTTTCTCAGATGGACGCATGTGTTGTGACATTACACTCATTCAGATGCTAGACTTAACCATGAACACTAGCACACGTGCCTGTTTGTAGCAGAGATGGCAATGAACAGAGAACCTCTCCTTCCCGGCCAGCCTTTTCTCAAAGTAACGATTAAGAGTGCTAAGAATAGCATGTCACCACGGAAAATACGCAACAGGACGATGCAACTCTTCGCAGTAAACGAGCACTAACGTGAACTATACAAAGACATCATCTCAATACAACAACTGATGTATTCCATGAAGTATGTATTGTGTTTTTCCAGGAAGACATGCATGCAGATAGACAGGTTCAAAAACTTGTAATGGCAGCAACCATTAGGTTAGTCTCCTAGCACACACACAGAAAGGTCAAAGGTAAGTAATAGTTACGTAGTTAAACATTTTTGTTAGGTGCTGAGTGATTTGTACTGCCTTTCTTGTTCTTCAACATAATTTCTTTTTTTTTACGTGTTTTTAAATGGCAATGGCAATAGCAACAGCAGTAGTAGTGGCATTCCCAGGTTGCCCCCAAGAGAGAAGAGAGTGTGCCATGACAATCTAGGACAGCCATTCTCGGACATGCGACTGATCGAACAAGTTGCCTCGAGGAAGCCTTCATCCTTTGCTACAACCAACACGTAGTGCTGCTTAGTTTACCAGAACCTTTTACTTCTTCTTTCCCCCCTCACAAGGATACTTATCTCCTCACTGATTGTTTAAGTAACTTTTTGAGCCCAAGTGTATCAAGTTAAATTTTGATGCAAAGTTAGGCATTTCAGGTTCGTGGTACATGTGACGCCACTTCAACTTTTACTTTAAATAAACCAGACATTAATTTAAGCTTGCATTGTTGTTGAACATGAAGTGTTTAAATGTGTGTGGTGCTGTAATATGAATAACAACCATGAACTCTGAATGCTCTATTGTCTTATAGCCTGCTTGTATCTAGCCGATGGTGACAACTTAAATGCAATCTGTGTGGTGTTTAATTTCTGCATCAAAACGGTTCTTGTCATGTCTTGTTCCAGGACAGCAGACAACATATAAAATAATTAATATGTAATTTTAATAAAAACTTTCCTATGTAGCATAATGACGTAAATACAGTAGAACCCCGTAAAAGTGCGCTCAGTAATAGCGACTTCGTTATAATGAGATTTTTTTTAGGAACCTTCATAAAAATTCACAAAAATTGTCTGTGAAATATTATGATTATATCAGAAAGAACGTGTACAGCGACATCATGTGAAGAAGGCTTGCGACCAGTGTTGTGACCACGTGAAGTTCACACTTTTGCTATCTGCAGTAGCTACATCACTCCCAACTGGCCTAACCTCCCTCTTTCCTTGCACCTTTGACACATTCTTCCGACTTGAAATCTCAACCACCTACCCTTTCCAAGAAAGCATGTTTCTCTCAAAATAATATAACTCCCTTTTATACGTGACAAGGTACAGTATGTCTGTAGACATTAGCGGTCATTGTGTTTTGAATGTAAATTTGTATTTTCTGCTTTACTTTGATTACAACTAGTTTCGATTACGATTTTGATAATTTTCAATTGCAACTTTTATTACGACTTTGGATTATGACGATTATTAAGGAACTATAAGTATAAAGCATTCAGTTTTTTGATTTTTGAAGTGATTTTTTAAAACGTGAGCAGCGAAATTAGACTTAGAATATTGTTACCAAGTACCGGATCATAATCATAATACAGGATGAGTCAGGACGAAGTGTGTTAACTTCGTGTGGTGATAGACCAACAAAAAACTACGTCGAAAATGTGGTTTCAATTTTTCCCTAATGTGAAAATTGTGGTAGTAATACTACCCTGAAAATAGATTTTCGAATTACAAATTAATTAATACCTCAAAAACTACTGCATATTAAACAACGATACTCTGAGCACTGTATCAACAATGACTGTTCTTCATTCTCAGAAATTTAGTTTGTTAATATTGCCAGCCCATCATTGTTCAAATTGGGTACAATATCTTGTTTTGGCTTGTAACTCTGGAATACGCCATTGTTATTCATGTTGTACTACAGAACATTGACCAGGTGCAAAAGTGTAATAAAAAAGATAGTTTTGTCGGAAGTTAAAGTTAACCGTTTTCGAGAAAATAGCACGTCAAATTTCTGCCACTAAAAATACAGAAAATGTATCACCTGAAACATATGAAGGCATTGCGACTGTGTTGCTAGACCGGTAACCAAACAAATAGGCGTGTCGCAATGATGCGATTTGGATAGCTTTTTATTCAAAGAATTGTAACTCAGATGGTGTAAAAGTAGGTTATGTAGCATGGTAAAGTGGTTCCATTCTGTGGCGAGGAAAACTGCAGTAATAAAAAAATAACCCACGAATTTATGGCAATGTGAAGTAGGTTTTACACAATCCCAATTCCAGGTAATCCTACAAACAGTTGAACCTTTATCGCTATGGAGATGAAACTACGCAAAACAGACGTCCCATTACTTACGTAAGTAATGTTATAAGTGATGTGACCATCAGAGAATGAATTTGCAAAATGCTTACATACCAAGCATTTGAAACCTTCGATTAAATTAGTTATTAAAAAACTGCAGAGTATTACATCTGTCCAATGATAAGAAGTAGGATAAATTATAATATGTGCGTACTGTTAATAGCATTTCGGTCATGACACAAAATTTTTACGCAGTGTACTCGTCACACAGTTCGTATTTTACGTATTAAAATTGATGGGTAATTCGGAATAATTTCTGTTAATACCTGGTAGTACGTTAGTGTTTCTCTTGGCGAACAATAGACTATGATGAGCGCCATGGTAGTGCCACATTAAATTATCCAACGTGTAACAAATATGGAATTGCGGCTTACATGCACACTTCGAAAGTGACATATATTAACCATCCTGGAGTGGAGTAACTAGGAACTCAGTGGCATAATTTTAACATATGGAGAAACATTGTGCAATGTAGCTGCTGAGCCAAGGAGATATGCGGAAAAATACTAAATGAGACAATTGCCAAATGCACAAACATTAATTGCAGTTAATCCATATTTTCAAAGTACAATCTTTACTATGCAATATAAGGGATCAGTAGCAAATTTATTTAAGGGTTTCAACAACTGTTGCTAATGACAATTATTCACTGTTTACATAACAAGAAACACATTTTGAAACATCACTTATAACATTATGGGACGTCTGTTTTGTGTAGTTTCGTGTCCATAGCGATAACGGTTCAACTGTTTAAAGGATTACAGGGAGTTGGGATTTTGTAAAACCTACTTCACACTGCTATAGATTCGTGGGTTATTTTAAGTTTTCCTCACCACAGAATGCAACCACTTTACCTTCCTACGTAACCTACTTTTACACCACCTGAGTTACAATTCTTAGATTAAAAAAAAGCTATCGAAATCGCATCATTGCGACACGCCTATTTGTTTGGTTACCTGCCTTGCAACACAGTCGCAATGCCTGCATACATTTCAGGCAATACAGGTGCACAATCCTTTATCCGAAATTCTGAAATCCGAAAAGCTCTAAAATCCGAAATATTTTCAAGGCTCGGGCGGCAAAATTTTTGTTTCCACAGCAACCGACGAATTTGAGTCAAGTGGCTCGTCCAGTCGTCCATTCAAAACAAGTAACGTACATTTGGCAAAGATTGCGTGCGTAGTTCATTTTTCTATGCTTAGCAAACATAAAAAAGCGAAAAATAATCGAAATCCGTTACAATCGATAGTATGGTAGGTTGGCTACAATGAGACAGCGTGCAATGTTCTTCTTATTCTTACGTGTTAACTTCTTCCATAAGTTGGCTGCAATGAAAACTTATTCAGCACTCTTAAGTTGGCAGTTATGAAATTGTACCCAACATCTATACTTAGCTTCGTATGTTCTATGATATTATGATTAGTGATGGGAAATGTAGTTCGTTTGGCAGACCTAGGTCGTTCAGAATTATTCATACAAGTGACCTGTTCTTTGGATGCAGTTCATTTGAACTATATATAGTTCACCATCTGAAAAAGTTAGAGTCGAGATACGGATTTGTACATATGTTGTCATAAATCACACATGCAACGTTCAGACGTGTATTTATTGGTTTTTAATGCTTTTGTCATAATTGTTATACGGCATTTGTTTCGAACTATAACCTTTATTGTGCCGTAATGGATTGCCGATATCAGGGGCGTCATTTCAGGTTTTTCTAGGGGGGACACAAGATTTTGTTTTCCGTTCCTCGAACTACATAGTTCGACGACAGACGCGAACTGCTTCGTTCCTCGAACTAGATAGTTCGACCGATCTATAGATTTTAGTACCTAGGAAGTTCGCCGTCACGATACATGTCCTCGCGTTTTCCCCTCTCTATCGTTTCAATTAAAACGATGCGCCATCATTAATTGCCTATATTCTGTTCTAAAAAATTACTTATATTTCTAGACTCTTCGTAGTTAATATGATCAATATAATCCCTAAAACCATACTTATGTATATGCGGTTTTGTAATAAATTGAGAACTTCTGAAGACCATCTTCTCTACGATAATATTTAAAAAATGTTTAATAATGTGACTTCAGAAGTTAATTGTTTAATATAGTGTAGTCTACGAACTCTGATTGTTAATAAAATGCATTTGTTTCAGTTTAATAGTGACAGGAAACTATAAATAATTTCTAAAACAAAAAAAAGTAACTATAGGGTTTCAAAAGTGATCATTTTATCCCTGAACAGGTATATGTGCGTCGTACATACATTGAGTGTGGCAAAACAACTGTGTATAACATAATTAACTTTTACTAAATAACAAACCCTGTTATGCACGGCAGCATAATATTGTTACAACACGACTCAGAAAATAACTGGCCCAGTGCCGGTAAGGAAATATAGGTGGACAGCAAGTCGTTTTTCTTTAAACATATTTTAAGTTACTTTTATTCCAATCTTAGCAAACACTCACCGAAAAAAAAGAAATAGGTTGTCAGCTTCCAAAATTTCTCAACTCGTATTTCTTCACAGCAACATGAAATATGCATGAAAGTTGTTTCAAAACATACCTTTTAGTACAATATATTTTTAAATATTTATTAATGTGTGATTTTTTTAAAAGAAGTTACATTAAGTTACTGTGCCTATTTTCACGTGTAAACGAAAAGTTGTGTAGTGCATTGCCACCAATAAGAACAGAAGCTGTGATTTTCACTCTTATTTGGTAATAAGTTATGTATGTTTATTTATTTTATTTATTTATTTAAGTATTCTTGAGGTCCCAGTGAGTCAGAGTTGACTCGTTAGTAGGGACAGTACATACATACATTTCAGTGATGGAAATTCTTACATTCACTCTTACAACGGTGCTTGTCATTTACATACTTATTTCTAAACAAGATAAAACTAAATGCTACAATTTTACACTAAAGTTTACATCAATTCACCAACCTAGATTAAACAAGACTCATTATCTTTGTGTAGGCTTTCTTATGATACTGAATTGTTCCCATATATACTTCCTCAGCCGATTTTTGAAGATTTTAATATTAGTTATGCTTTTTAATTCTGGTTGTATTTTATTATATGATTTTGTCAGTTTATACTTTAGGCTTTTACTACCAAATTTTGTTGTTTTCATTGGTCTTATTGCAACATTATGTGCATTTCTTGTGTTATGTGTATGGATATTATTATTGAATTGAAAATTCGTGTTACTTTTTGTATATTTCCCAAAAATTTTGTATGCTAATTTGGTATGTTGCTCTTCGATCATTAGTTTCAGGGGTAAGATTTTTTGCTCTATATACATGTCCTGTAAAGTAATTTTAACTTTATTATCACTTCAATACTGTTTAATAGTTTTGTATTACACGCTCCCCAAATACATAGCATGTGTGTGAGATGGCAATGGAAAATTGTGTGATATATTTTCATTAATGTTTGTGCGGTGACATATTGTCTTACTCTCCATAGTACAGCTGCTGCTGGTTTAATCTTTTTTTTAACGATATTTGCATGTGTGTTCCATGAGAGGTGTTTATCGAGTGTTAAACCCAAAAATTTTGCTGAATCTGCTGAATTTTGCTGAACTGCTCCAAGAAGTGAACTATGGAACTATGTAGTTCAGGCGGAAAAGAACTGTTTTTGCGACTGGCTGGAAGACAGCCTGCGCCTTCGCTTATTCAATCCTCTCCGTTTACTGCAGCTGTGCTATATAGCTCGCTCATCCGCGCATGCGCGTTTAGTCTCCCCTCTCCACCCTGGTTCGAGCTGGTACTCGCCTCTTATTTTCTTCAGCCATAGCCATACCCCCTTACGCTGGATCAGTAGAGGAGAGGGTGACAGAAAGATGAGAACAAGATAATGTATTGCGTCTTTGGTATCGCAAACTGCATCGGTACTCGAACTAAATCGTTCGAGGCAGGTCGGTGAACTATATCGTTCGAGGCAGGTCCGCGAACTATATCGTTTGAGGACAGAGACAGTTCGACGTTATTTTCGTTTCGTGCCTTTCTGTCCCGTGACCTGTTGTTTGAAAATAACGAAGCCCTATTTGTTATAGGCCAAGAACACTTTCATTTTTCACTACAATGTAAGGGCAAGTAACAATAATAATAACCATAGCTAAATTGGCATTAAAAGCATTAAATTATATGGCGAAAAGTACGTGGAGAAAATACACAGTTTAAAAAGTAGCTAATGCATGAAAATCTAAAATACAGTTACAAAAACATACATAACTTATTATTACCAAATAAGAGTGAAAATCACAGCTTCTGTTCTTATTGGTGGCAATGCACTACACAAGTTTTCGTTTACACGTGAAAATAGGCACAGTAACTTAATGTAACTTCTTTTAAAAAAATCACACATTAATAAATATTTAAAAATATATTGCACTAAAAGGTATGTTTTGAAACAACTTTCATGCATATTTCATGTTGCTGTGAAGAAATACGAGTTGAGAAGTTTTGGAAGCTGACAACCTAACCTACTTTTTTTTTTTCGGTGAGTGTTTGCTAAGATTGGAATAAAAGTAACTTAAAATATGTTTAAAGAAAAACGACTTGCTGTCCACCTATATTTCGTTACCGGCACTGGGCCAGTTATTTTCTGAGTCGTGTTGTAACAATATTATGCTGCCGTGCATAACAGGGTTTGTTATTTAGTAAAAGTTAATTATGTTATACACAGTTGTTTTGCCACACTCAATGTATGTACGACGCACATATACATGTTCAGGGATAAAATGATCACTTTTGAAACCCTATAGTTACTTTTTTTGTTTTAGAGATTATTTATAGTTTCCTATCACTATTAAACTTAAACAAATGCATTTTATTAACAATCAGAGTTCGTAGACTACAATATATTAAACAATTAACTTCTGAAGTCACAATATATAACATTTTTTAAATATTATCGTAGAGAAGATGGTCTTCAGAAGTTCTCAATTTATTACAAAACCGCGTATACATATGTATGGTTTTAAGGATTATATTGATTATATTAACTACGAAGAGTCTAGAAATATACGTAATTTTTTAGAACAGAATATAGGCAATTAATGATGGCGCATCGTTTTAATTGAAACGATTGAGAGGGGAAAACATGAGGACATGTATCATGACGGCGAACTTCCTAGGTACTAAAATCTATAGATCGGTCGAACTATCTAGTTCGAGGAACGAAGCAGTTCGCGTCTGTCGTCGAACTATCTAGTTCGAGGAACGGAGCAGTTCGCGTCTGTCGTCGAACTATCTAGTTTGAGGAACGAAGCACAGTTCGCATCTGTCGTCGAACTGTATAGTTCGTGGAACGAAGCAATTCGCGTCGTTCGTTTTGTGTTCCACACTTCCGCAGTTCCGCGACTTGCCAACTAGACATATCAAACTTCCTTTTTTTTTGCTTTGATGTTTTTAATATACATAAAACAAATAGTAACTTAAAAAAATTTTTTATATAAATGACACGCCACCACCTATATTTTGAAGTTGTGTTAGAACAGAGTAGATATTGGCCAGGGGCGTCATTTTGGCTATGGGGGGGGGGGGGGCAAATGCCCCCCCCCCTGGATTTAGAATTTTATGTATATAAATACATTTTTTGTATTTTTAAATTAAAATAATGCTAACTTAAGTACATAAAACTGAAGTTTTATTATTAAAGTATCTAATTTATACATGCTTAGTTAATAAAAAAGATGCGACAAGGTCACTGTCGACGGAAAACAAAATCTTGTGTCCCCCCTAGAAAAACCTGAAATGACGCCCCTGATATCGGCAATCCATTACGGCACAATAAAGGTTATAGTTCGAAACAAATGCCGTATAACAATTATGACAAAAGCATTACAAACCAATAAATACACGTCTGAACG
Source organism: Medauroidea extradentata (assembly GCA_003012365.1). Lineage (NCBI taxonomy): Eukaryota > Metazoa > Arthropoda > Insecta > Phasmatodea > Phasmatidae > Medauroidea > Medauroidea extradentata. The sequence goes on from PNEQ01013405.1 coordinate 61,061, forward strand.
TTGCATGTGTGATTTATGACAACATATGTACAAATCCGTATCTCGACTCTAACTTTTTCAGATGGTGAACTATATATAGTTCAAATGAACTGCATCCAAAGAACAGGTCACTTGTATGAATAGTTCTGAACGACCTAGGTCTGCCATACGAACTACATTTCCCATCACTAATCATAATATCATAGAACATACGAAGCTAAGTATAGATGTTGGGTACAATTTCATAACTGCCAACTTAAGAGTGCTGAATAGGTTTCCATTGCAGCCAACTTATGGAAGAAGTTAACACGTAAGAATAAGAAGAACATTGCATGCTGTCTCATTGTAGCCAACCTACCATACTATCGATTGTAACGGATTTCGATTATTTTTCGCTTTTTTATGTTTGCTAAGCGTAGAAATATGAACTACGCACGCAATCTTTGCCGAATGTACGTTACTTGTTTTGAATGGACGACTGGACGAGCCACTTGACTCAAATTCGTCGGTTGCTGTGGAAACAAAAATTTTGCCGCCCGAGCCTTGAAAAAATTTCGGATTTTAGAGCTTTTCGGATTTCAGAAATTCGGATAAAGGATTGTGCACCTGTACATTGATCAATAGCGGGAGTGTAAACTTTATTGCTAAACCAGGTGAAGAGACAGTGTGTATATCAGCAGCCGCATGAACTTTACTTTCAGTCCAGCAGCAGTGACACAGTTAAGTGTTCATAGCACACCCTCCCACTAGTCCGTCTGTGGCACTGTGCTCATTTAGTGCAACCTGTGCACTCAGTGTGTGTTCTGGGCCTGTATCATGAACATCTACCTAAAATATGTTTATACTTTAACATACATTTCCCAATTACTTTCAGTTTTAATGTTTCAGATGGGTTTTAGTATTATTATAATATTTTTAAACGTCACTGTTGAAGTTACTTTACGTGTTTTCATAAATTACGCCATACAGAAATTTTCCATTTCATTCATGACACACTCAGGAAACAGAATTTCCTCTTGGGACATTATCAAAAGAAATACTGCTGCTATGATTTCTTTTATATTTTCACTAGCATTCTTGTGTATTTTATATGATTTATTAAAGTGTTGTTTGTATGTGACCTTGCTTTAACACACGGAAATCTGTCTCCTTACTATTTGGAATTCGCAGCCATGACAGCCAGCTTGGGACGCTCAGAGGAGACGGATGTGTGTCCACTCATGGGTCCTGCATAATTTTTGCTGTAATCATTAAGAGTGCATATGTAGTTTAGTAACATAATTACTGGAAACTCTTTCCTGTTTTCTTGATCCTGGGACTGATCAATCCCTTGCCGCCCGCTGCGGCCTGGGGTTTAGTTGATACCACGTATGTTATCCACCATTAGACGTGTGATACTTTTACAGCGTTGTCAATTGGAGAGACTCTAGGCCAGCTTCACTATCTTCACCATCTGCCTCGTCAGTTTTTATAATGTATGATGAGTAAACCTGTCAAAGTAGTCTCGTTTTCCATTGTGTGGTTGCTCACGTCACCCTTAGTGACGAATATTACAGTACCATACAGTCCGTGTGTATTCAGGCATGGAGACTGGACTGATCAAATCCCCTTCTACAACTTGGATAATGCAAGAATCATTAAGGTATGCAGCCTGCCGTGTGGCTGTCGTTCCAGCGCTCGTGAATCCATCATCGCTGTACTTCATCGGAGGGGTTTCCTCCGCAGCTTCCCGCCATACACCCTTCTTACCTTCCTGTGTGTCTCTTCTCAGCTCTCCTTGATAGTCACCCCATTTTTACTTTTACCTATAACACCCATATTGCATCTAGTATATAGACTGCACAGTTCCAACTACCAGAATTTCCCATCCAAGCACCTCTCCTCTCGTCTATAGGCTCGTGAACTTAAGTTCCAGGTGAAAATGTAACTGTGGCGCTTGCCATTGAGCTAGGCGTGCAGGCTGAGGATGTTGCAGAGGGAGGGATGAAGTCACAGCTCGCAAGGAGATAGGGAGGGGGTGAGAAGGAAGTCTGAAAGAAGACGAGGGGATGTTAGCACGGGATGGTACTGGCTAGCGACTGTTGCCTGCCTGACGTGCTCACGCACTATCATCTTGGTTCGCTCGCGCATATGCAGGCTACAACAAATGCCTCTTGACTGGATCTAGTTTCTTGGACATACCATACCATATCCATTGCAATATAGGTAGATTACTGACAAAGAAAACAAAAAGTAATAGAAAAACATAAATAAGCAGAGTATGCTTTAGTCAACAGGATACAGTACATACACAACATATAATTCCAAAATGGAATCGGGTCAAATAAAGAAACAAGGATAAACTGATAAAAAATAAAAATAAAAATAAATCAAAAGGAGTGTGTCCAAAAACTAAATCCAGCCATGCACCCCCATTGTGTAATGGGTCTCTGCTTCGTCGCTGATGTAGTTTATATATATATAGTTGTTAGTTGCAATGTCCCTGTTCGGGGACGCCAGAATGTAATGGGTCCTTCGTCTAGGTTGCAGTGTTGTTATTATCTAGATGTCCCTGTTCGGGCGGTCAGAATGTAATGGGGCTGCTTCTCGCCGTCACGTGCTGTTGTTTACATATATTTTGGAGGTTACGTCGTTCCTGTTCGCGGCGACAGAATGTGATGCGTCTCTGCTACGTCGCCACGTTGTTATTTAGATGTTGGAGGTTAAGTATTCCTCTTCCGGGCGGTCGAATGTAACAGGGCTGCTCCCGCTCTGTTTGACTGTCGTCTGTAGAGTTATATATGTAGTTCCTTGGCACACTGCGACACGTGTAACGGGTTTACGTGCTTTGGGTTATTGTTGTTACTGAGAGATGTAGCTTGCAGGATGACGATACCAAAAGAAACACCCCTATTTGTTTTACGATTAT